>PVJS01004601.1:0-68298 GCA_004027185.1 Glis glis
AAAAAAAAAAAAAATAGGGCCGGGGGTGTAGCTCGGAGGTAAAATGCCCCTGGGTTCAATCCCTGGTACCGCAAAAGAAAAAAAAAAGAAAGATAGGAGTTTGTCCTAAACTTCCTGACAGCTGGTGTTTCAGCTTCTGCCTGAATACTTGGAAAAATCACTGGGCAAAGAGTGAGAAAATCTTGAGTTCTGCCACTATGAAAACTTTCAGGCTCTTAATTTTCTCATTTATAAACTAGGGAGATTAAGCTGAATCCATTATTCGTCACCTAGGTTTGCATCAGAATATCCTGGGGAACTTGTTAAAATAGATTCTTGATCTTTACCCCAAACCTACTGAATTAGAATATGCTAGGGTGAGGCCAGGCTTCTCTGTTTCTAATTTGGTCTCCAGGAAATCATCAGATGCACATTAAAGTTGTAGAGACACTGAGTTTTATAATCTACAAGGCGCTTCTAACTCTATACTGACAGTCAATGAGTAGTTTTCAAACTGTATTATAAATCAGAATCACTCGCATTTCCAACAAGTTCCCAGTAAAAACTGATGCTCTGTGTCCTGGGATCTTACTTTGAGATGACTGGTCTAGACTTCTAGGGATTGTAGTTTATAACCAGGCCGCAGATTTCACTGTAGGTTCTGTCCAATTTGCTTGAAAAATTGTTGAAAAATGTTTTTAGCCAAAGTTTGACTCCCCATAACTATCACCATTGATCTTAGTTTTGCCTCCGGAAAAAGACATAATAAATAATCTCCTTCCAAAGTTGAAAGGGGCCCTAGAGTTTTCTTTTCTAAATCCTCCATGGAGGAATCCCGTCTGACAAACGGTCCATTACCCACTGCCTGCTCGAGCATCCTTAATAAGAAGGAGCTACTTCCCTTGGAAACCATGGTCCTGATTTAAGAACTAGGGCCTCATTTGCCTCCTTCCAGGAGGAAATAGTAGATCATATATGGCTTTTTTTGTAAGGAATTATACCCTTTTCCTGAGAAGTACATGCCAGGGACTGTAGGTTGGTTAGAGAGTCTCTATTTAAGCTGGAACAACCAACCCGACAATATAGGCTCTGAGCATCTTAAACATATAGAAGATTCACAGCAGATCTCTAAGATGGAGTGAGAAGAGATCCCCCCCTTTCCCTTTTATCCTGTTTCTTTGCTAAATGCAAGTAACCTGGGCCTGGATGTGAGTCACATCACTCTCCCTCCCTCTTTGATCTGTTGGGGGCCCGGCGGTGAATGGAGATGACAGCCACTTGGGAGTTGACAGGAGGAGAATATCAAGAGCAGCTAGTGCCTAGTCGGAATCAGAGGCCAGCTCTGGCTCCAGCTGGGTGGAGAGTCAGCTGTAAACAGCCTGATGACAGAGGTATCTGGAGGCTGCCTAGAAGAGAGATTCATCTCCTGGCACACAGTAGCACCAGCCTTGGTTCCAGGTTCTTCCCTTGCCCCGGGCGACCTCTCCCCCTCTCCCCGCAGCCTTCTGTTGTTGGCGCTGGCAGGCTGGTGGCATCCAGGCTGGTTTACAGGCAGCGCGCGTCTCCAAAACCTACAGGATTGCCACCTTGCCACCCCGCGTCTTCTAGCACTTCTGAACTCTCCTCTGTGATCTTTTCTTACCTTCCTTTAGCCTGAGGCTGTCCTATTCTGACCTCCATAAAAATCTGCCTTTTTAACAAATTTTTCCCTTACAGGTGGCCTCTGTCAGCCTCTTGCAGCTGGGCCAGGAAACTGACAAGCTAAAAACCAGAAACCGGGAATCCATTTCTCTGCTCATGCACTTGGTAAGTATCTTGTTTAAGTTGATCTGGGAAAAGAGAGGAAGACCAGTGGGAGGCTCCTTTTTAGGGTCTTTGGGTCCCTGCCCTTGTCATCACCCCAAAGCATTTACTAAGAACTTAATTCTGCCTGACCCTCTGGGTCTAGTCCTCACATTCTGGCGAACATTCTAGACTTGTCCTATAACCCCAGAGCAGACTCTGCAGGACGGGCCAGGAGTTGACTGGGCCCCTTTCCCGCCATGTTCCTGAGTCTGACCTGGCGGCACAGCTGTGTCCCTTATCAGTTACTACCCGTCCAGCATGTGTTTGGTTTTACCTGACAACTTCCTCCCACTTTATTTCTGGTCTTTAAGGGGACTCTGCTGAGAGCACTAGCTAGCACAGAGTGAACTGAAGAGGTTTCGGGGTGGGGCTCACAGGAAGGAAGAGATTTTAGCTGTAAGGCAGAGCCCAGTGGGCCTTGAATCAGGCAGCTCCTGCCATCTCCCCTCCTTGCTTCCCAAATGGTGGGCTTGCTTCTACTCTGGCAGAAAGTTCTGGAAACTCTGACTCAGTTGACTTTAAACAACTTTTTTTCCCTCATGGCCCTCTTCAACATACTTCCTCACTCTTGCCCGGAAAATCTGATTCTCCAGGTTGGTCCCGGGAAGGGCTCTTGCTTTGGGCCTGTGTTTTGTTTTCATTCATTCATTCATTCATTCATTCATTTTTGTGTTACTAGGAATTGAACCCAGAGGCATTCTACCTTTGAGCTATACTCCCAGACCAATTTTATTTCTTATTTGGAAACAGGGTCTCACTAGGTTGCTGAGAGCCTCACTAAATTGCTGGGGCTGTCCTTGAACCTTTGATCCTCCTGTCTCAGCCTCCCAAGTACTAGGATTACAAGTGTGCACTACCACACCTGGCTTGGGCCTGTGTTTTAGAGGCTGTCTTCTGACCTATTGGGAGAGGATGTGCCCACCTGGAACCTGGGCCTTAGAGATTAAAGATATGTGGGGCCAGGTGTAGCAGCACATGCCTGTAATTCCAATACTTGAGAAACAGAGACAGGAGGATTGCAGGTTCAAGGCCAGCCTCAGCAACATAGTGAGACTCTTAGCAACCTAGCAAGACCCTGTTTAAAAAAAAACAACACAGCGGAGCATGGTGGTACATGCCTGTAATCCCAGTACTTGAGAGGCTGAGACAGGAGGATCACAGGTTTAAGGACAGCCTCAGTAAGTAGTGAGACTTTCACCAACCTAGTGAAACCCTGTTTCAAAATGAAAATAAAAAATAGGGCTGGGGGTATAGTTCAGAGGTAGAATGCCACTGAGTTCAGTCCCTAGTACCATACACACACAAAAAAATGAAACAAGACAAACAAACAAAAAACAAAAAATAAAAAGGCTGGGGGTATTGCTTGGAGGTAGAAAGCTCCTTGGTTCAATCCCTAGTACAACAACGACAATACAACAAAAGATATGTGGGATCCCATAATCCCTAAGTCCATCCGGCTGAGGCAGACTGTGGGTTACCTCTAGTATCTAAAGAATGTATGGCTAAACCGGGCATGGTGGCGCATGCTTGTAATCCCAGTACTTGGGAGGCTGACACGGGAGGATCCAGGTTCGGGGCCAGCCTCAGCTACTTAGTGAGGCCCTCCGCAACTCAGTGAGACCCGGTTTCAAAATAAAGAATAAAAAATAGGGCTGGGGGTGGAGCTTGGAGGTAGAACGCCCCTGGATTCAATCCCCAGTACCACAAAAAAAAAAAAAAAAGAAAGAAAAGAAAAAGAAAAAAAGGATGTGTGGCTAAAACTTAGATGTGTAGGTAGGGGAGTCTACATGTATATACAAAATCCCTCAAAGCTGGGGTGAGAAAAGAAGAAGGATCCCTCCCTTCACCCTGTCCTGGCATAGAATTCTGAGGAGTTTAAGAATTCTTAATTCAGGTTCAGACTTCCATGAAATTGCAGAGGTATATTGTGAAGGTTGAAAGATAGAACATAATGGTTTGTTAGTTTACTTAGTCAATTGGTATGTGAGCCTCCATTTGTACTCTTGGCCTGGGCCCAGACATGTTAGGGGCAGGCATTCTTGGGACTCACTCCAGGTCCCCTTCTTTAGATATTTGGGTCCTGAGTGGTATCTGTGTTTCAGTTTCTCCAGCTAGAAAAAGGCCTAGGCTTGGGCGTGGTGGCGCACGCTTGTAATCCCAGTACTTGGGAGGCGGAGACCGGAGGATCCGGGTTCGCGGCCAGCCTCAGCTACTTAGTGAGGCCCTCCGCAACTTCGCGAGACCCGGTTTCAAAATAAGTATAAAAAAAAATTGGCTGGGGGTGTAGCTCGGAGGTAGAACGCCCCTGAGTTCAATCCCCAGTACCGCAAAAAAAAAAAAAGAAAAAAAAAAAGAAAAAGGCCTAGGCTGATTAGGGATTGTGATGGAGGCGAGAACAGAAGTGGGGGTGTATATGTGGGGTGTGTGTGTGTAGTGAGAGGGCCAAGGGAGATGAGGGCAGACAAAGGCCAGACAAAGGCCAGAAGTGGGGAAGGGGGAGCAGCATGATTCTTTACCCATAAAAGTGGATGATGATCCTGATGATAGAGCGATTAGAATTCATGAGATAAAATGTGTAAAAGTGCCGAGTACACAGTAGGTGCTCAACAAATGTGGCTCCCTCTGTCTGCTGCTCACTTGAGTTTCTGGATGGTGTGGGCATTCCTCTCGGTTTCCTCTGGCAGTTTTCACCTCTGTAAGGTTGGAGTTGGTTCTGAATGGTCACTCAGCCCTGCCTCCTCTGCTTTGACCCCGTTTCCTCAACCCTCGCCCCCATGTGTGGGAAAGTGTCTGCCCCTTGTGGTCTCCCAGGGAGGCCGGCAGAACGGCAGGAGCAGAGCGTGGACTGGGCGCTTTTTGTAGAAGGTGGAGATTGGAGGGACTAGCTACTGCAAAGCAATTTAAATGCAAATGTTTCCACAGAGAAATTGGAAATGACTGGAGGGGAAGGAGCTGTATTCTGAGTTAAGCAACTACTCATGTAGCCCCAAATTCTGGCCAGCACTTCTCTTCTTGGGGTTTTTCTGTCTTCCCTGTCAACCCTGAGCAGTGTTTACCCCAGCCTGTTCCTGGCATGGGCTGCCCAGGGGGAAAAGAGATGACTCTCAGAGAATCACGCAGTCTTTGATGTCAGAACTGGACCAGATCCTGGAAATTAGTCCAGTACTTTCAATCTATAAGAGGAAAAACTACGCATACCTGTAATCCCAGTACTTGGGAGGCTGAGACAGGAGGATCATAGATTTGAGGACAGCCTCAGCAATGTAGTGAGGCTTTCAGCAACCTAGTGAGACCTTGTTTCCAAACCAAAAATAAAAGGGGCTGAGGGTATAGTTTGGAGGTAGAATGCCCCTGGGCTCAATCCCCAGTAAAACACACACACACACACACACGAGGAAACTGAGGCAGAAGGAGGGAAAGATGATTCTCAAGGTCTCCCCTGTAATACATGTGCAGATTTGAGACTAGAACCTGAGTGTTTTGGCCTCCTCTCGAGGGCTCTTTCCACTACGGTGAGCTTCTGTCAGTTGGGAGCCCTGTTATTCTCTTGAGCTTCTGGGAGAACAGGAGGTCACGGGCCAGTGGCTCCTTCTGAAGTCATCACTCATTCCCCCGCGCTAAGGGTAGCGGCCTGGAGGAGAGAGCGCATTTCTCTCCTGTCTTCGGGTTTGAAAGTCTTGCTGAGGGAGGAATTCTTCTATTATCAAACCTAGGATCGAGCTGCAGTGTTGCCGGTAGATTTTCCTTCCTTCAGGCTGCAGCGTCTGTTCTTCTGAGGCTGTTGCGGGTATGATGTGTGCGTGTGTTTGAGAACAGCAAAATCTTACAAATGGTAAAACTTGAAAGGACTTCAGAGAGAGAAACGTTTCAGAGTAGTACAGGGGATTCTTTTCTCTTAGTGGATTTTTCAGGACCTGAAATATCAGGCCTGTTGGGGAGGGGCCGATCTATATGAATTGCCAGGGGATATGGGGGCACACCTCATCATAGCATGTGTGTGTGTGTGTGTGTGTGTGTGTGTGTGTGTGTGTGTGTGTGTTACTGGAGATTGAATCCAGGGTCTCATGCATACTAGGCAAGCACTCTACCACTGAGCTACACCCTGGGCCCTTTTTAAATTTTATTTTGAGACAGGGTCTTGCTACGTTGTCCAGACTGGCCTTTAATTTGTGATCCTCCTGTCTCAGCCTCCTGAGCAGCTGGGATTACGGGCATGCACCACCATGCCTGGTCAGAACATGTTTTTAGTTCCATAACCTCTTGGACACACCCTGCTTCTTCCCCAGGGATGGAGACCCTCCAGCTGGACACTGGGCTGTACGATTCTTCGGAACCATGTTCCCTCTGCTTGACCCACCCCCGCAACCCTTACCCTCACCTTCACCCTCTGTCTTATCCAGGCATCCCGATCTATCTTCCTGCCTGGCTGTGGGGGCTGCTGGGCTTACCACAGCACACAGGCTTCTAATTAAACTAATTAATCATGCCTGCTCTTTTATGCAGCATCCTTACTGTTCCCCAAGCGCTGTACTGGGAGAAAGAAGAGAGAGACCGGGGCCCAGCACAAGAGGACCCGTGTGGATTCCAGACCCCTCTCTTTTGGCCTGCAGTGGCAGTTGCTCCTCTCTCTGCAAAGCTTTGTAACCGGCACTTTTTCCCATCTTTACCTGCGTCTGTGCTGCCCGCCCACATATAATTTAATATCCAGAACAGGCGAGAATGGGGTTTTATTGGCACTAGGAACATGACTTTTTTTTTCTTTTTTTTTTTCCTGCCTTCTGCTTCCATGCCATTCACATTCGCACTGACAAAGGGGACCAGGGCCATTACGATGGAGCCGAGGGGTCCACATTACCTTCCTGGAGCCAAATCACGTGAGGGAGGGAGGAAGGGAGGGAGGGGAGTGTGATTTGGAACCCTGCAAACCTGTAGCTCTAAGGGCCTCAGAGGACCCAGGGACTGCATGAAGAGGAACGGAGTGTCGCAGACATGTGTCCAACCAGAGCTTCTCCTCTCTCGGCCCTGTCTACTCCAGGTGGTGGAGGAGTCATCCTTCCTGACGCTGGACATGCTGGAGTCCTGTTTCCCTTATGTCCTGCTTCGGAATGCCTATCGGGAGGTGTCCCGGGCCTTCCACCTGAACCGGGTGCCAGCCAGTACCCACTGAAGGGCCCTTTGGACCTGCTGAGACACAGCCACCGTGGAAACTGTGGTCATTTTCTCAAGGGTGGGAGTGGGGGTGGGGTCTCTAGGGAGAGGGGCAGGCGCCAGTGCTGATGAACAGATGTATGGAAGAACCATCCAGAAAGTCATAGAGAGGCGGGGCAGCCTGGAGGATGGTTTGTGGACAAAATTAGGGGATTGGGGCCAAATGTGTGGATTTTTACCAGGAAAAAACCACAATAAACAAGTGACATACCGGTATATTTCCCATCTTCTGGTGACCAGCCTGACAGGCGTGGGTCTCTCCGACCTTCATCACTATTCTAGGATAATGCTGGCGGGCAGAGATGATCAATCATCATATTAAACCATAATGAGCTTATAATCTTCCCACTGGAGCTGCTATTGTCTTCCGCACATTCATTAGGACGATTATCTTCTCTCTTCCTTTTTAAAATGTGTTCGGCAAACATTCAGCTTGCTCCTACTGCAGGGGAGCAGCAGAGGGACCCCGGTTCTCCTTTGTGGGGCTCTGCCCTGCCTCTGCTCTGCTGCCGACCCCCGGGGCAGGGAGGAAGTGCCCCCCAGAGTGTGGCTGCCACCTGCTCTCTTGACCCTCTGGTGGGTCATGAGTGACTTCTCTGCTCTCACCCCACCTGCTTTTCCTGTGATATCTCCACAACCCAGACCAGAGGAGCAGTCTAGGTCAATCCTAGGTCACACAGCAGCGGAGTGGACCAGACTCCCGTCGTTTTCCCTCCCACACCATTTGGGGACAGTCTTGCTTCTGTTAGGAGGGGCTAATTTAACCCCAAATCCTCTTGTCAGCGTGGGTACAGCTGTTGCTCCGGGCAGGGATTTCTCTTGTAGATCTTACATTTCACAGCCCTCATTAGCTTGTAAGGCCCTGAGAGTGGGTATCCTTGAGGGAGTATGCGCTGTTTCAACTTAGCCTTTTTCTGCACTAATTAGAATTTCAAGTGTCACAGAGCCTGGGGCATTCAAGATAGCACTAAACTAGGTTTAGTTAACTCCGCGGCAGGGAACAGTGGCCCCATCCATCACTGTGCACCCACTGGCAGGGAGGACTCAAGCAACAGATCATGTATGTCATAGGTCCAGAGTGGTTGGAACGGGCAAATATAATTAGCTACTTGATTAATTAGGGTCATGTTCATCCTTCCACGATGAAAGGGAAACAATTGTTGGCTTTCAGCAAAACCACCCGGCCTTCATTAAACCTATTTGATAGCTGGTTTTGAATTTTGTATGTGTGTTTGCTTTTTATTTCCCCAGATCCGGGCTCAGTTAATACTTCCTTAACTTGGCACCCATAATCAACACATGTGTTTTTCTTAGCAACAACTGTCTGTTCTTTAGGATAGAAGCGGAGAGAATCCTGCTTCATGCATCTGCTAATCGTCCTTCCTTGCTATGGGAAGGACATTATGTCCCAAGGAGCGATTCAGTGTCAGGCCTACAGAGACAGTGAACACTGCTGAAGAGGAAGAGAAGGTTCAGAAGGATCCAGTCGACCACCTTATACCCTCATATCTGCTCTGTTCTTGAAGAGATGGAGACCCTCTTCTCCATCTGCTTGGAGAACTGCTCCTGAGGACCCTCCTAGAAGCTAGCAGGACAAGTCGCTATAGGGGGATGGAGGGTAGACATGACATCCCTTTTAAAATTTCATTGGGATAGTTAATCCATGAAAATTTCATTGGCATAGTTAATCCATGTGTACTTGTTAGAAATCATACGGAGAATGACCCAGCAATACCACTTCTAGGCATCTACCCCAAAGAACTAAAACCCAACTACCAGACTAATGCATGTGTATCTATGTTTATAGCAGCACAATTCACAATTGCCAAACTTTGGAACCAGCCAAAGTGTCCATCAACAGATGAATGGATCACAAAACTATGGGATATGTACACAATGGAATTTTACACAGCCATAAAGAAGAACAAAATCACATCATTTGCAGGGAAATGGAGAGAACTAGAGAACATCATGCTAAGTGACATTAGTAAGTCACTAAGAGTAAAAAATTGGATGTTCCCCCTAATCTGTGGGAGCTAGATAGAATGGGACTTAGAAGGGACTTAGAAGGGAAGAAGAAGAAATCTTTAGATGGACAAAGAAGGTGATCTAACTGAGGGAGTTGGGAGGGGGGTGGAGGGAAACACACTATAGCACATGACGTGCATACACAAACCTATAAGACTCAATCACTATCCGGAGCATGAAAGGGAGGGAAGGGGGAGGGAATAGGGTGGGATTGGAGGGAGGGCTAAATGTGCAATGTGTGCATGTATGATGTTCATACCCTGACATATATCAAAATGTATAATTACAATGCACCAATAAATGAACATAAAAAAATAGAAATCATATGGAGTGATCCCATGTACCTTTAGACAGTTTCCCTCAATGGTAACATCTCTCTATAGTACAGTATCACAGCCAGGAAACTGACATTGATAGAATCCACTGATCTTATTCAGATGTGCCAGTTTTACTTCAGCTTGTTTCTTTGTGTATGTGGATTTGGTTCTGTGCAGCCTTATCACATGTAGGTTGGTGTATCTGCCGTGAAAGTCAAGATACAGAGCGGTTCCATCACCACTGGGACCCCTCATATTGCTCTTTTATAACTATACCCACTTCCCTCTGGCAATCCTTTTCCCCACACTTCACCCCTGGCATCAGAGATTTTTTTTACATTTTCAAAGTTTGTGGTCCGACATAATATTTTTTCATTAATACATAATTTTACATACATATTTGTCAACCATCTATACTTTTTCAAAGTGCTTTTGCGTCTTTATACTACTTCTGCAAGGTAGCCAGGGAAGGCTTCACTGTTTCATCTCAGGAAACAGATTCAGCAATGTTAGGTGACTTAATGGAGGTCATGTGTCAGGTTTTAGTTTTTTTGGTACTGGGGATTGAACCCAGGGACATTTTATCTCTAAGCTATACCTCCCAGCCCTTTTTATTTGGAAACAGGGTCTCATTAAGTTGCTGAGGGTCTCCCTAAGTTGCTGGGGCTGGCCTCAAACTGCGATCTGCCTGTGTCAGCCTCCCAAGTACTGGAACTACAGGTGTGTGCTACTATGCCCAGATTTATGTCTAGTTTTAGTAGAACTAGAACTAGGACCCAATTCTGATGTTTAGTCCTAGACTTTCCACCTTCATAAGGGAAGACTTATGCTGGGGACATAGCTCGATGGTAGAGCACTTGCCTAGCATGTACAAGGATCTGGGTTCAATCCCAGTCCAAAAAAAAAAAAAAAAAAAAAAAGGGAAGACTTATAATCCAAAGGAGCAAATAAGAGAAGAGGGGCACATGAAGTGGTGGCTCATGCCTGTAATCCCAGCACTTGGGAGGCAGAGACAGGAGGATTGCAGGTTTGAGGACAACCTCAGCAACTTAATGATGCCTTCAGCAATTTAGTGAGACCCTGTTTCAAAAAATAAAATAAAATAAAATAAAATAAAATAAAATAGGGTTGGGGGTGTAGCTCTGAGGTAGAATGCCCTGGGTTCAACCCCCAGTATCACATAAGAAAGAAAGAAAGAAGGAAAGAAAGAAAGAAAGAAAGAAAGAAAGAAAGAAAGAAGAAAGAAAGAAAGAAAGGAAGAGAAAGAAAGAAAAAAGAAAAGATGAGTGTGTAGAGGACAGATGGGTGACAGGATTCATCAGCATTTCAGGCAGTCTGCTTCTTGACCAGGAGGGTGTCTGACTTTTTATAACCAGGGACACAGTCGATTATGCACTGCTTTTTGCTCTCAGGTTTCCAGCTCGCTTTGCTTAAGCCCCAAAAGGACTAAGGAATGACTATCAGGAGAAGTTCTGACCCCAATTGCTTTGTCTTGCAGGCGGAGAGTAGGTTCTAGCCTCAGCATTTTCATTAGTGCGTGTTTTCATTAAAGCCTCCGTTAACTGGTTTGCAGCACTGAGATGGAATTAGCTCTCCCACCAGGCCTGCGGGGAGAGGCTTGCCAAGGCGCTCTCTTTCCTTTGGGCAGTGGAGATGCTGCCTCTTCCACTATGGTGTTCAATCCGGTGGGCAGGCAGGAAGTCTGGGGTCTGGCCAAGGGGACCCGGCCCTCTGGCACTCGGCCTTGCTACTCAGGTTTGAGCATCAGGACCCAGGAGGGAGGGAGGGAGGTCCCAGCTAGGGACAGGACTTCCTTTGCCTTTAGGTCTCCATGCCTGCATTAGTTTTTCTCCAACAAAGTTTGACTTTGAGAAGAAGCTGGCACATGGTTGAAGTTCACTCACGTTGATGGGGGAAGAATGTTCTTCCAGTCCTCCTCCCCACAGGGCCTGCTGCTGCTTTTCCTAAGTACCTGTCATCAAAGGAGACGAAGATGAGTCCCCCCTCAGCCCCCACACCTCAAAGAGTTGTCAAGTACTCTCCCTCCCACCTGAATAGGAAGCAGGAGCAGCAGGCCAGGTTGCAGGTTGGGGAAGTCAGAAGTTAACTTGAGCTGAGTTTGCAGCACCGGAGAGATTGAGGAGCAGGCTTTTCTCTTGTCACTTTGGAAAGAGAAGATTGTGGGGCTGCCCCTTTAAATAGCATTCCTGTAGGAGGCAGATCACATCCATCCGTCACCTGCTGCCAAAGCATCATTTTTGGTCTCTAGCAAACTCAGGGCTTGTTGGAAGGGATTGTGGGGTTAGGGGAGAGAGGAGGCACGGTTTCCAGGGGGCAGGGGGCAGTTCAGAAGCTGAAAAGGAGAGAGGAATGAGGTTGGGCAGAGGGAGCCTGGGAAAGGTGCGGGTGGGGGGCAGGAGGGAAAGGCAGGAAGAGAAGAATAGCTGCTTTCTGAGCCTATGAATGGAACAGGTATATCCTATTCTTATGTCTTAGAGGTTCGGTAAAGCAGACATGGGATTGGATTGCAATAGAGGAAGGAGGTTGAGGCGCAACGCCAGGACTAAGGACTAAAGAAGGTGGAAGTCAGAGTGGAAAAGGCACGGGAAGAGGCTGAGGGACCTGCTCAGGCTTTGTGGCTCTCTGTGGGACTATAGAATTTTCCTGGGCTGGGCTGGGCATGGTGGCGCACGCTTGTAATCCCAGTACTTGGTAGGCAGAGACCGGAGGATCCGAGTTCGCGGCCAGCCTCAGCTACTTAGTGAGGCCCTCCGCAACTTCGTGAGACCCGGTTTCAAAATAAAGGATAAAAAAATAGGGCTGGGGGTGTAGTCCCCGGTACCGCAAAAAAAAAAAAAAAAAAAAACAACCCAAAAACAAAAAACAAAAAAACAAGAATTTTCCTGGGCTTTGTTTCCCATTTATTAAATACAGGAGACTAGGCGAGATGGATTCTAAAGTCTCTTTTACAAATACCTGTTTCTTAAAATGGGTTAGGAGTTGGGGAGAGAACCTATGTACCACTATGTTGAAAAATGTTAAGAGATCCCCCTGGAAGCATGTCTTCTGTTTTTTCCCCACCTCTGCTAGGTTAAAGAACTGCCTATATTGGGAAACTCCATGGTTCTAATCCTAATTTTTTCTAATTAGAGCTCTTTAGCTCTAATCCCAATTTGCAATTCTTTTGTATTTTCCGGCCCATTACTTTTTCAATTGATTAGAAAGGCGAGTGCTCCCAAATTTTGAGAACTGGATTGTGGAGGAGTGTGACTAGGGTCTCAGGTGTAGCTATTTCTTGGCTGTGGCTGTTACTCTTGGCCAGGAGGGAACACTATATGCACTGAAGTTAAATGGACAGAGGAGGAAATCTGTCCTCCTCCTCCTCCTCCTCCTCCTCCTCCTTTTTTTTTTTTTTGTGTGTGTGTGTGTGTGTGTGTATTGGGGATCCAATCCAGGGCTTTTGGCGTGCCAGGCAAGACTATACCACTAAACTACATCCCCAGTCCCCCCAGTATTCTTTTCGCTCTTACTCCGTAACCTTCTTCCACTTCTGCAGATATTTCTGCCAGATCTGAAGCTTTAACCTAAGTTGGAGATTCCCTTACATAGGGAGTCTCAGCTGGGACGGTCCATGCATTTCTTCAGCCTACCTCTTTGCCTCTATTCTTTTCTCTTCCTTTGTAAATCCTTTTTTTTTTTTTTTTTTTTTTTACAAAATGCTCCTGAGCCCAGGGGCATTTATCTCTGAGATACAGGCCCAGTCCCTTTTAAAATTTGAAACAGGAAACAGGAATGTGACAAGTTGCTAAGGGTATGGAGAAGTTGCTGAGGCTGGCCTTGAAACTGCGATCCTTCTGTCTCAGCCTCCCAGGTACTAGGATTACAGGTGTGCACCACCATTCTGGGTTTAGAATAAATACTTTCTCCTGATCACCTCTTCTTCCAACCTCCAGAACTCTCAAATTTAAAATTCTGGAAGCTTGGATTAGGGGTTACCATGTTGACAAGTAATGTTGAGACATCCCTCTGGAACAGAGACCTTTTTAGAATGCAGCAGTTAGTGAATAGCGCCTACTTTCTAGGTATATGGGAGGTCATTAGGGTGGTCATTTGGGGAGAAAAATACTAAGAAAGAGGTGGTTCCTGCATCAGGCCCCCGGTAGGACTCATTTGAATGGAAGATGTTTTGCCCTGTTGCAGGTCTTGAGTTCAATTTCTCTCCCGCATTCCACACATATTTATTAAGCAGCTAGGCTGTTTTATGCTGGGCCTTTAGCCCTTAGCTTTCTTTCTGAAGACAGAATAAGAGGAAATGAGCTGGAACCGCTGCAGGCCTGTCCAGGCGAGCTATCAGGAATGATTTCCTGGCCGTGTGCCTCATTAGGCAGTCAGGGAAGACGTGGGGCCGCCTGCTCTGGAGAGCTTTAAACTTGGAAGCAATTCCCACCAGCCAGGCCAGGCCAGGTGGTTAGAGACACCCTGGGGCAGGCCAAGGGGATGGAGACAGGTCAGGGAGTTGGGGATGGTGTGGGAGTTCATCATGGCTCAGAGCCGGTCCCGAACTTTTCAAAGACAGAGCCCGGAGGGGGTCTGGTCTGGCTGGGTTCTGACGGCGTGTGGCTCCCTCCCTACCCGTCCCTCACACATGGGACACATAGGCAGCTAGGCACACGTGGACACATGAGACCGCAGATGCGCATACACAGAAACTCCAAACAAACGCCGAGGGAACCCACACCCCACCCGCCCCGAGGTCCTGCGCCGCCCGCGCTGCGCTCTGTGGACACGCACTCGCACCCCGCGCAGGGCGCACGCAGCAGCCACTCGTGCCGGGCGCCCGTGCGCGCGCTCGCCCTTGGGCGCCTCTGCCCGGGTGTGCGCCGCTCGCAATCGCTCCCCTGGGAGGGGGAGGAGTGGCTGCGCCGAGTGAGAGACGGCAGGCCGCGGAGCCGGGAGGGGAGCGGAGGGAGGGGGCCCGGCCCGCGGAGGAGGAGAGCGGCGAGGAGGCGGCTCCGGCAGCGCGCGGCGGCGGCGGAGGCAGCGGCAGCGGCAGCGGCGGCGCGGAGAGCTCGGACCCGGAGCTCAGAGCTCGGCTGGGCAGCGGGAGAGGAGGAGCCGCAGGAACTGCAGCCCTGCCAGCTTGGGCCGAGCCTAGAGACACCGGCCTGGCTGGTCCACGCCAGCCGCAGGTGGGAAGGGCCTGGGGTGGGGGACGAGGGTCTCTCGGTCAGGGGCTGAAGCTGAGCCGAGGTGCTGTCGCCTCCCTCTGTTCCCTAGACTGTGGCTGAGCATGGAGCTGTCCCCCCGCAGCCCTCCAGAGATGCTGGAGTCGGATTGCCCGTCACCCCTGGAGCTGAAGTCAGCCCCCAGTAAGAAGATGTGGATTAAGCTTCGGTCTCTGTGAGTCCCTGGCCGGGGAAGGGGGGAAGGGACCTGAGGGAGCGCGGAGTGTGTGTATGTGCGGGGCGGGGGTGAAGGGGGCAGAGCTGGAGCCGGGCTGGTAAATTCTCTTGGGCACACATGTTGGCAGGTGCGAGGAAATGGCCCTGACACGCCTGTCCAGGCCACATGTGCAAGACATGTGCGGGGCAAGCCGGTTGGTTGGAGCCGGCTCAGGAGTTGCAAAGCTAAGGATGCGCCTGTGCCTGTAGACCCCCCCCCCGTGACACACGCAGCACAGTATGTGCGGTGTGGCAGGGTGGCACGGACAGCATTCAGGAGGTGCCTGGCTGACTCACATGTATCCATGTGCAGGGTTGTGCAAATGTGAGACACATCACATACGTGTGCACGAGTGTCCGTGGGTCACTGAGGTGTGTAGATTGTTTGCACACAGCCGCAGATGTAGTGCATGGGGATACTTGTGCCAACCTGTGGGTCATATGTATCTATCTGGGTTGGGATTGGTAGTTTCTGCCTCCTGCATCCTACTGGGAGTGGAGGTGGGGGGGCTCCCTTACTTGAGCTGCTTATCTCTCTCGGGGGCCTGGGAACTCACTCTGCATATTAATGACCCACCTGGAATCTGGAGGAGGGAGCTGGAGGAGGGGGTGGCAGTGATTGACAGGAGCCAGGTAATTGGCTTAATCAAAGCCTTTTTGTCTATATAGGATCTTCCAGGATCTCCAAGCACATTTCCGCATCATTTCTTATTGTTGCAGGACTAGGGCGTGTGGGGAGGAATAAATGGGGGAAAGGAAAGACTCTGGTGTCCCATACACCAGTTTCAGAGAGGAAAGGAACTTTTCTTCCTGCCCCTCAGAGGAGGAGAGGATTGGGTCAAAGACTAGCCCTGCACCAGTTGCCTCCCAGGCAGCTGCTATCCAGTAGTCTCCGCAGTCTGGTGATTCTTAATCAGAGGACCAGGGAAGATGCCCCTTTCTCTGAGATGAGTCCCTATAGCCCTAGGAAAGAGGCTTTATATAGGAGAGGGTGGATGTTTGGCCAGCAAACAGTAAACATAGCCCCTCAACCCTTTTCCTCCCCAGTCACCGCAGTTGTGAGCACTGAAGCTTTCTATCTCTGGGTTCTGATAGAGGGAGAGATGGGGCTAGGGGATGGATCATTGCGTAGGGTTGTGTTCTCCAGATACTTCACCTGCAGTGATAAGATGACGCCTTTATATCGGGCAGGTGGGTCTGATTTACATGCTCACCGCTTCGCGAGGCCTTGGGGAGAACTGAGGCAGAGTGGGCAACAAGGCTTGGAATCGGAATGTGCTCTTCAGTCGCCCCTCTGCTGCCTCTGGCCAATGCAATTTGCCAGGCTCTGCAAAGCACAGCCCTGGAATGAGTTCTGGGATGAAGGAATGGAAAACCGGATTGAATCGATTTTGGTTGGGAGGAGCACTGGGTGATTCTCATAGAAAATGAAGCTCGGCTAATGGTAACCAAGTCGAAGAGAGGGGCAGGCAGGGAAGTGGTTGAAAGGCAAAGAGGGGGCCTTGGGGTTGAATTCAAGGTGACTCTGAATGGCTTCCCCATAGCACCGGTGGCTCGCCATGTACTCGCCTCCATTCCAGGTGACAGGGCCATGCAGAAGAGTGGGTTTTACCAGTTTTGCCGTTCCCACACCTTTCTAACCAAAAGTCCTTCCTGAAGACAAATCGCTGTTTCTTCTTCCATTGGAAGAAGTGCTCAGTGGTGAGAGAAGAGGATCCCAGGAGGCATGGAAACCTGGGGAGGGAAGGGGCAGAGGCAGCTGCCCTCCAGAGTGCCTTGGCTAGATGGCCTCCCATGGAGGACAAGGGTCACTGCCTCAGTGATTAGATTATTCTGCTCTTCCTTCACTTCAGCAATCTGCTCTTAGGTGTCTCTGGATGGCGTCCCCAAAGCCCTGGCGGCTCGTCACATACCCACCTTGTGTCCATTCTACTAGCTATGTGTACCGATTTACCCAGACAAGGACCATCTCCTGATTATTAATCACCAGCAGTAGATTCTCAATCTCAGAGAAAGATCTTGATATCAAGGTAGACCCCAAGTTGACGGCTTTCTGGACTTGGCCTGGTTTGAATATTGGGGAGGCTTGGAAAATCAGATGAAAGGACGTAAAAGGACTTAGTGCTTTTGCTGGGTAGGAGGAGTCCTGCAGCTCTGGGTCAGGTGTCTTCTAAAGAGGTGAGAAAGAAGGAATTCCCTTACATGGAAATAGAGCCCTCTCTCTGCCTCATGGGCTAGAGTAGGAAGAAGTTGTTTAGTCTGGAAATAGGGAGGTTAGACATGATTATCTCAGGACTGGGTACTAAATGGAAATGAAGACAGATGGAACCTCTCTCTCTGAATACATATATATACTTGATTCCCCTAATTAACACATCCTACCCTCCCCATTTTAATTTCTAATCTAGGACATCTTGACTCTCTCCAGGGAGCCCATGCCTGGTGTTTTTACCTCTGGATTAATAATGCCCACTAATATAATTGTGCAGGGCAATTTCTTGTTGGGAAAAATATCCAGGAATTCTGTTCCTGACACTAGGACCCTGTCAAGGATAGATTCAGAATCTGGAGCATATGAGCTGGAAAAAGTCTTCAACTCTGGGATTTTACCTCTGGCTAGAAGTCTCCTAGCTAAACAGACTCATAAGCTTAAGTATGAGAGAGGATGGGAGAGGAAGTATGAATAGGATGGGTGGGTCAGGATGATTTCAAGCATCTCTAACCCTGAGATGAAGGATTTGACTGGCTGTCCATCCATCTCTGAGACCAGAGGGTTTGGGGGAGTGTGGGGGAGGGTCAGTAGAGGTGGAAGGAGTTTTCGGTGTCTTTTGTGAATCGAGGAAAACTATGAGCAGGGATTGGTTTGCCACCTCACCCCATTCATTCACCTGCCAACTGAGTCCTCCTGTGGGCCAGTTGGTATGCTGGATGGGGGGTACAGTGGTGAACAAGATGGGCACAGTCCCTGCTCCCATGGAGCCTGGAATCTGGTTCAACTCTATCCAGTGGTGTGGAGAGTGGGGTATGGACCCTTGCCCTCATTTTGCTACACCTATCCAAGTGGTAAAATCCTACCAATTTGGGTTTCTGCCTCATTTTTTTCTTTTGGGGGACTATACGCAGGAAAAACATAGATATGAGTTCTCTCTCCCTAGATAGTACAGCATTGCTTCATCTCTGCTGTAGTTTCTCTTGGAATTTTATGTTTTACAGAGTTTCCCCCTTCCTATGGGACAGTGTAGACATTGTCCCCTTTTTTTTTTCTCTCTCTGCTTCATTCATACTCAGGAACCCTAAGGTCTACGCTTGATGTCCTATGCTGCACTTCAAGGTCATTACAGCTGAGTTTGGAGCAAAGACCTAGTTGGGAATTATTCTTGCTTATCTTTGTTTCATTAGAGTCTAGTGTGGTACCTTGAACATAATAAGCACTCAATAAATACTATTAAATAAAGGAATGAATGAATGAATGCATATATGTCATGGAGCCCAGTTCTGTCTCTGATTCTATGGTGTGTGTATACCTCCGTGCAGGAGGTGGAGAGGTAGGAAATAGAGATGGAGGAAAGGGAGGTGATGTTGTTGTCTTTTGAGAGGATGATGCTTAAAAGGTGTGGGGTTTGAGGACCTCAGGACACAGCTTGGAACGGAAGGGGTTACAGGGAGGATACAAAAGCTATGGCTTTTGTGTGAATGAGATATTTCAGGATGAAATTCTGAATGTCTGACATGTATACATACGTGTCTGGGTTAAAGGTTGGCGTCTGTGCCGGAAGCAGAGATCTATGATGATATCTCTTTGTTTTTATGTTGATAAACAGCCTGTGTGGTAATAAATGTGTTTGGAAGGTATGCACTTACCTGAATACCTGAAATCATCCTAGGTATGAATGAGATATTGTATGTGTGTGTGCGCGTATGTATGTAGGTAGTGGGATAATGTGTATGTGTGATCTTGTGTGTGTATTTGTGACACACTCAAATTATTTGGCAAACCTGAGGAGATCCAGAGGGCAGGAGGAGGGAGCCAAGGGTCTGGATGGGTGCCTCATTGATGTATGCTGCCTTTTGTCTTCATTCTGCATATGCCCCGTGGAGTGATCTTGTGTAGCTCTTACCAGTTTGGAAAATCATGCTGCCATCCTCCTTTTTCTGCCTATAACTGTGGAGCTGCTGTGAAGATTGCAGGATAAACTCTGGCTCCCTGGACCTCTGGAGGAAAGGGAGCATCATTTCTCCAGGGTCTTATGCCGCCTTCCCTGCATTAACCCTTCCTCCTTCATTTCCATCCGCGGCACAGGGAATCTCTCCTCCCTAGTTTTTATACCTACTCTCCCATCAGGTATTTCCTCCATCAGCTTTGTTCGAATGAGAACCTTGTGGCATCTCTGGAATGGTGGGGGGTAGAAAATTCCCGCCGTAAGGTGCAGAGACAGGGGAAATCAAATTTGGACTAAAGGAAGAATCCACACACCTCTGGTCAGACTAGGTGGCAGGAGGGGATCTAGGAGGCAGGGTGGTGGTAGGGGAAGAGCAGAGGGAATATCGGGAGACTGGAGTTCAAGTTCACATTCCCACTCTGCCAATTACTATCTGTGTGATCTTGAAGTTGTATAGTTTCTCAGAGTCTCAGTTTTTCATCCGATATCATCCATATGAAAGTGGCTTTTAAATGACAAAGCATGGAAGAGATCGCTTTGTGGAGAGGTGGGGAAATGGGAACGGATGGGTAACGATTGGCTGGGATGAGGGAGGGAGATAAAGATGCAAGAGGCAGGAATATGAATTATCTAATAAGTTCAAGTCCCAGTGTTTGGGGTATGATTTGGAAGGGCTTTGTCCATGAGTGCTTATTTGGATGGGGAGGGTGAGGGCAGGTGTCTGAGTTTAGGGAATAGAAGCCTGGGTGGGGCGGGAGGAGGGCTGGCTTTGAAGGGTGTGAGCCACTGAGGTCCAAAGAAAGGAGAAGGACGCCTTAGCATCTTGCTCCAATGGTCAAACTAGAAGTGGATGGAGTAGCTGCAGTTCCGAGATATGGTGAGTGTGAGGAGCTCCCACCTGGGTGGTTCTGTGACCATTGGGGACTTCCCCTTTGGCATTCATCCCAAGTCCCTAGGCCTGGAGTAATGTCATCGGGCATGCCACATCTTACTTTAGAGAGCCTCTAGACGTCCTTTAGAACCCAAATATCACTCTGCTTGTCTTGTGAAGAGCCTCAGGAGCAAGTTGGGAAATGAGAGGAGATTCCACATCTGAGGTTGCATTTGTCACCTTTGCCCAGAGGAAGGGAAAGGAGATTGGGAAGGCCATGGGGCTGGAAGGCCAGGTGACTCAGTTGGAGAGAAGCCTGGACATCTCTAGACTCTTCTCTAGACCCTTCTCCACCTGCCCCTGATCCAGGGGCATTCTCTCTCCCTCCCCCCACTCCACTTCCAGCCCCAACAACCCTTGGAGTGGGATGGAGAAGAAAATCTTAAAAGAGGTCTTGCCTGTTTTTTGAGTCTATAAAGAAATCATTGAAGATTGATCTCTAATTCTTCGGTTCTCTCCTTTCTTTGATTCTATCCACATCTTCTTGTCCCCTTCCTATCTTTTTTTCCTTTGGTACCAGGGATTGAAACCAGGGGTGCTCTACCTCTGAGCTACACCTCCAGCCCTTTTTAATTTTTTATTTTAAAACAGGGTCTCACTAAGTTGCTGAGGTTTTCATTAAATTGCTGAGGCTGGCCTCGAACCTGTGATCCTCCTGTCTCAGCCTCGCAAGTCCTGGGATTACAGGCATGCACCACCATGTCCGGCCCCTATCTTTCTTTCCTGGGCTCCATTTTGCTCTTCTCTTTTGTCCCATTTCTTCTCTTTGTCCCTCTTCCCTTTGACTGACCTTCTTACTCTTGCCTTTAGCTTCCTACTCCTCCCCCATCTTGGCTGGGAACCAGAAAAATCCCTGGGGTGCCTTCCCCTCACCCGGGTGTTGCCGAGTGATGGCAGGGGTGGAGTTGCTGCTTGTGGGCACCCTTTGGGGCCTTCCTAGGAGTCCAGCCTCAACTCCTGTCTTCTGCAAGGCCTTTCTTCTGCCTTCTCAGTGACCTCATCCTCCCAGCTCCTCCAGGGAGGAAGCCAAGTAATTGCCTCGGAATCTCCAGGGGCCGATTTTCTCAGGTACTGGAAGTCGAGTAGCTATTTTCCAACTCTCTTCAGGACAGCGGCGGGGAAAGAGGGACAAAACCAGGGCAGCAGGTGGGGTGGAGGTGAGACAACTGGGGAGACTGGAAGATGTTAGATAATGAGATTGCCCCCGAAGGGAGGAAGCCTGGATGGTCCAAGAGGACTGGGAGGGAGTCTCGGGCAGGGGCATAGATGGGGACTGAAGAGGAAAGACGGGCTAGTGGGCAGGGAGAGGGAGAAACAGGGTTGCTCCCCATTTGATGCAGGGCCGTCCGCGGTGCCAATGCTCTTGCTCCTGTGCCCTCATCTCCTTCCGTGCTGCCACTGCTCCTGCTCCTCAGCTCCTGCTGCGTCTGTGCTTATCCCTGTCTGGGAAGAAAACATCAAGTTAGGATTCTACGTCAGCATTCCAGACCTGGCAGAGGTGCACGCAGGGAGCTGTGACGGGGTTTCGATGAGAGGCAGGCTTGGTGGGGAAGAGGCCAAGGAGTATCCAGGGACAGGCCTGGGGGTGTGGGGCTTGGGGAAGAGTGGGAAAGGGGTTGCCTCAGGGGGTACCGTTGGCTTGAGCCAGACTCTCAGGTTGGTTGATTCCACAGTTGCAACGAGAAGCCAGATTTGCAAATAATTATCGTGGCTGCAGTGGGGTGATTAGGCTGCCAGCTGGTGTTGGCACCATTTAGTTGGGCGGGAGCTTGGCTTGCTGGGGTGGGGGTGCTTGGTGGTTCTCTGGCAGTAGGACCTGGGACTAGGGCAGTTTCTCCTTTCGTTCCTATTCCTTGGCTTCCTGCTCCCTTGTTTATCAGTGCTTGCATATCTCGCTTGGCACCTTCTCCCTCCTTCTCTCCTCTAATGCTCACCTTGTTTGGAAACTTCTTGGGGCCTGCACTGAGCGAGCACATATGCCAGCCAGATTGCCAAGCTCCCTAAGCCCTGACCATCTCTCTATCAAGTAGGAGCTTTAGAGATTCCACTGCAAAAGGAATATAATAAATCCAATTGCACTAGCCTCACCCCAAAGACATCTTTCCCCCTCTCCTTCCCTTTCCTTCTGCTCTTCTTTGAAACCTTCATTGGCTGTTGTTTTGACTGCAGCAAAATGGATTGGAGGTAGATATGCAGGAGAACTTCCTGGAATATTCATGGAGGTTGGAATGCGGCCTTTCTCTGATAAGAAGAAGGTACCCTTCTCCTTTAAGACCAGGTCAGAACTGATTTGGGGGAAGCAATGAGCTGCTCAGAAAGGTTGGAAACCTTTGAAAACTCTGGAACCTGGGAAACCAAGGCCAGGCATCCTATTTCCTAGTGCCTCCCCCCAGGCCCTGAATCCGAGAGCCGCAAAGGGTTACAGAGAAGGAAACTGACACCCAGAGATAGTTGGTAAGATGGGGGGCAGAGCTGGTACCAGACTCGAACCCTGCTGATGCATCTCGCGAGGCCCCATCACACCTGCAGCCATCCCTTGCCAAGTTTCCAATTCACTTTCCCTTCGCAGGCCACTTTAGCATCTGTTAGGCCCCCTGGAAGCAGGGCATCTGCTGGGAACATCTGCTGGGACGTGGTTTGGAGGGCCAGTGGGGTGGTCCATGTGGAAGTGGTTAATGAGCAGGATTAAACGGCATCAGGAGGGAGAGGGGTGGGCGAACGAGCCGGAGGAAGGCTCTTTGGACCGGGCCCTGGGAGCTTCCTCTCCCATCTGCCATCCTCTGACATTCTTGCCCACCCCTCCCAACTCCTCCCCTCTCAAGGGCCCGGGTCTGAGGGAGAGGTGACTCACTTGTGTGCTGGGCTGGGAGCTGGGACACCTGGGTTCTCATTAATCTGGGCGAAGGCTCAAACTGTTTAGATCACTCCCTTCCTCATGTGATCTGAGCCGTGCGGGGCTGTTGCTAGGAACACCTGTTAGGAGCAGCGTCTGGTTGGAAGGCAGAGGGGGAGCTGCCGTCATGGGGGGTGAGCAGACTCCCTCACCCTTTCTTCAGTGTGTTCCCAGACTTTCTCCCGTAGCACCTTTCAAAGCTCCCTTCCTCTGCCTTCTTAGTGCTTCTTGCCCCTCCTTCTCATCCCCTCTACTCTCCTGGTTTGGTCCTTCGGTCTTCCAGTCCCCACCCCCAGCCCTGCGCCACTCTTCCCCCACTGACCCCTCCCCAGCTCCTCTGTCCAGCGCCTTGAGATCTCTTCCTGCTGCTACCATGTCAACCTGAGGCCACCGCCTCCCAGGACGGCACCCCAGCTCTGCCACCAGGGGGGCTATTTTTATCTCTGGAGCCACCCCCGCCACTCTGCCCAGCCAGCTGCCAGAATTGGGGCTGCTCCTATAGCAGTGGAAGCCAGGGGAGTGAGGGGAAACGGAATGGTTGGGTGAGGTGGAGGGCCATTTGTTCTTGGTTTCTGGAGCTCTGTGCTCATCCTAATCCCTGGCCTCCGCTTCCCCTGCCTCCCTGGCCACTGTGGAATAAGAAGCCAGGGAGAAACCCCTGATGTCTAGAGTGGAAGTGGTAGGGAGAATAGAACTTTCCCACAATCAGCCCAGGTATCATTTGGGGTCTGGATGGAAAATTGGGTTCTGGGTATCGAGTGGGCATATGGGATTTTGTTTATGGAGGACGCTCAATAAATAGTTGTTCAACTAATAAAGAATTGAACTAAATAATAATCCTTTGCATTCCTGTATCACTTTATAGTTCTTAGCATGCTCTCCTAACAATGTCTCATCAGGTCTTCATGAGCATTCTGTGAAGCATGTATTATCTACCCACTTTAGACAAGGAAACTAGCATTCAGAGTGATTTGCCTAAGATCACATATAGTGAGAAAGTCTAGGCAAAAGTCTCCTGATTTTAACCCATGCCCTCTTTCTATTGGATTTGCATGATTTCCTTGGTTCTTTTAATTTCTGAGATTTTGGAGCCTTGAGACCCGCCCATTAATCCCTTCACTCGCAGACAACCCCTTTCCCCCACTCAGAGACGCTTCCCATCCTTTGTTCCCTCCCTAAATCCTATTCCTCAGTGCAGGGTGGGGAAAGCTGGGCATGGGCAGGGGAGGGAGGCGTTATGGTTGGGCTCCTTTCTATTTTTAAAATAAACTTAAGGGCTAAAGGAAAACTGATACTGGACCCTTTGCTGGGGTCCTCACATCTATGTCCTGCCTCCCACCTGGGCAACAGTCTCCGTAGCTCATCAGAGGTAGAGTATGGGGTGTGGACATGTGTGTGTGTGTGTGTGTGTGTGTGAATGTGCGAAGTGTTTTCCCTGGGAAGGGATGGTGATTGACAAATATCCCTTTTTATTAGGAGCAGTTAATAATAATAGGCCAGCCAGATGCGGCACTACATGCCTATAATCCCAGTACATGGGAGGCTGAGACGATTGCAAGTTCGAGGCCAGCCTGGGCAATTCAGTGAGACCCTATTGCAAAATAAAAAATAAAAAGTGCTGGGGACGTAGCTCAATGGTAGAGCACCCCTGGGTTCAATCCCCAGTACCACATACTACTACTACTACTACTGATAATAATAATTCAAAAAGCTGGGCATGGTGGCAGGTACCTGTAATCCCAGTCTTTAGGAGGCTGAGACAGGAGGATCGCAGGTTTGAGGCCAACCTCAGCATCTTAGTGAGGCCCTCAGCAACTTAGTGAGACCCTGCTTCCAAATAAAAAATAAAATAGGTCTGGGAGTGTAGCTCAGAGGAAGAATGCCTGTGGATTCAATCTCTAGTACCACACATAATAATAACAACAATGATGATAGTCTAGAATAAGTGGTGTGGGGTGAGGTGGAGAACAGTCATTCGTCCAACCAACTTCGATATTGTGGGGCAAGAGAGCTGAGTCATGGAAAAAGATACCCTCTCCAAAGCGCGCGCGCGCGCGTGTGTGTGTGTGTGTGTGTGTGTGTGTGTGGTACTGGGGATTGAACCAGAGGTGCTCTACCCCTGAGCTACACCCCTAGCCCTATTTTATTTTTAATTTTGAAACAGGGTCTTGCTGGATTGCTGAGGGTCTTGCTAGGTTGCTGAGGCTGGTCTCCAACCTGTGATCCTCCTGTCTCAGCCTCCCAAGTACTAGGATTACAGGCGTGCACCACCATGCCAGGCTTCCAAGGCTTTTTTCAGTCTAGGAAATCTCTGTCTTTGAATAGGAGGGCTGAGGTTAGAACAGCAGGTCCCGGAGTGAGGGGACAGGGAGGGAGAGGAGCTGGCTAGACTTGGAGGTGTTGGCGTTTCAGGCCTTTTGCAGCTGGCTGCCGCCTGCCCCAGTCCCACCCGCAGGCGAGCATGTCTAGAGAATAGGCCAAATGACTTGGCCCTCACACCCTGGGTGACAATTCTGTGTCTGACACTGGGACTGTTCCTTTTTCTCTGTTCAGCTTGAGAGGTTGCCAGGAGAGTGGAGGCGGAGGGGCACAGAGAGACACGATGGACGATGGACGCAGAGTGGGTCTCCTTTCTTCCAGGGTCACAGCCTCCCTGCTTCCTGGCCACCAAGAGTTCACTAGGAAACACCTTGTCCGTCTTTACCCTCCATCGCTCTTGTTGCTGTGGAAGCCCACTTCCACTTGTCTCAGTGCTCAGTGGAGCTGAGAAACGGCAGGTTCCCCAACTTCACTTGTTTATAATCCTTCAAGGCTTTGGCACAGTGACAAGGTATTTTGATTTCTCTCTGCTTTGGAGGGGTAGGAAGGAGGAGAAGCCTTCCCGTCATGAGACTCAAGCTCTTGCTTGGCCTGTTTCTTCTCTTCTCCCTTTCTCCCGCCATACTCATCTGCCGCCATACTTATCCTTTTCCTCGTTTCCACACCACCTCCATCCCTGGACCCCAGATCGAGGAGACGGTAGGCGCCAGGAACTCTCTTGCTGGATGCGTTTAGCTTCGTCCGCCTCCTCCCCTTCTTAGCCCCGCCCACCCCTCGGCTGACCAATCGCGGCCCCACTGCACTTGTCTTGGTGATGTCATCGCACAGCCAATCGGGAGGCGGCTGGGGCTGTGTGCGCACGTCCACTCGGTGCTGCAGAGGCCGGCTGCTTCTCTTCCCAGGCCGAAAGAGCAACGTCTGGAGATGGAAGAGGGGGTTCCGGTCCTCAGATGCTTTCTGGGTGCCTTTTCTGGCCCCTCCTAGACCATCTGAGCTGGATGGACCTCTCTGTAGTTAATTCACGGTTGTACTCCAGTCTCCATTTTTCAGATGAGAAAACTGGGACTGGGAGTATTAAAGTAATTTCCCCAGCCAGCGTCTTCTTGGTTTTTATAAACAAGCCCTTCCGACTTCATCCCTTGCTGGAGGGGTGGGGCCCTTCCCTCTTTGTGGATCTGGCTCTGAGATCCCTGGCTCTTAACTTCAGAAGCCCCTCCCCTACGGTTTCTAATCCTCTGGGAAGTTCATACTCCCGTCTTGCTTCTTTCAGGTGGGTTAAAGCTCATTTTGAAGAATGGCCCCCAGGGAGAAAGGCCCTGAGAGGGAGCCTCGGGTGGGAGTGGGGGCCCTTGCACAGATTTCTTTGGGACAGATTTCTTTGGGACAGATTCAGGATAGTTCCCTGTTCCTGTATCCCAAAGCCTCCCTCTAACCCCTTCTCCCCAAAGAGGAGCCCCACCTCCTCAGAGCAAGGGGCTGGCCTGTGCTATTTCTGTCCTTTCTGGGATCCTTCTGACAACAGATTCTTGTTTTCGGTCTGATTCAGATGTGAAACTTTTCCCGCGGCCTCTCACCCAGTTCCTGTAGGCCGGGTCTCTGCTCATCACTCCCTACTTCCTCTAGCCAGGCCCCTCCAGCTCTCTCCCCTAGGGGGCTTCCTGGTCAGTTGCTCAGTTCTGCTGGGACCAGCAGGAGGAAGCCAGGGCTCAAGAGGAAGTCATTCCCCTGTAGGGGCCTCAGGTCCCCAGGGTCTGAAGTAGAAAACTTTGATTCCCATGGCAAGCCCTGTTCCTGTTCAGAGGAGCCATCTCCAGGGCCCCATCCTCAGGTGGGTATTAGGGTGAGGGGGGGGGAGGTTGCTCATGGATCCACTAGTAGTTTGGTGGAGGGGAGGGATCAGACCTGCATGTGTGCACCAACTTCTCCACCTTTTACTCCATCCACCTTCCCTTCCCCTTGTTCTCCTCCCACCTCCACCTCTGTTTTCTTTTTACCACTTCCTCTTGGCTCTGACAGGTGACTTAGCAGCATTTCTTCCCTTTCTCTTTCCCCATCCCCAGCATCCTTAGGCCCTCACATCCCTTTGAAATTCCTTCATCTAACTGTAAGAACCTGAACTGGAAGGAGAATTCTTCTTCTAACTCCCAGCCCTCTCTGGCTTGAGGCTGGCTTATCCTAAGGTCCCTACTTATGGTCATCCTTTTGGGACTGTGGGTACTGGGAGTAGTGGCAGGGGGCTTTGGAAATGCCCAGAACTATGTGGTGATCCAAAGAGATGAGCTGGTGGGGCCGGGGAAGCGGGGCTCGTCTGAGGCGTTGGGTTATTACTACCAGGCGCCTTCTCTTCCAGCTGGCTGCCTAGAGCTAGGAGACACTTGGGCCTTCCCGGGGTCAGGAGCTGAGGCTTTTTCCATCGTTCAGGGACTGAAGGTAAAGGAGAAAGAAGTGGTGGTGGTGACATGGGGTAGGGATGGAGGTGGAAGGAATATTGGAGAAGCATCCAGTTTTCCTTGGGGCTCGATGAGGACCGGACAGTGTCGAGCATCTTGTTCTATAGGGAAGGGGACCATTCCTGTGCCAGATTCTCTGGGCTGAACCAGAGGGTTGGAAATTAAATCTGATGTGGGGGGAGAAGGACTTCCTGCAGAACAGCGAGGTGAGGACTTCCAGTGGGTCTAGGGCGATCCTAAGTCTGAAGGACTTTGGAATAAAAGAGGCCCTCCTAGCCAGAAAGTATGATGCGTATGTGTGCGTGCGTGAATGAGTGTGTGTGTGTGTGTGTGTGTGTGTGTGAGAGAGAGAGAGAGAGAGAGAGAGAGAGAGAGAGAGAGAGAGAAAAGAGAAGACAAGACAGAAGAGAGAGAAGAGAGGGAAAGAGTGTGTGTATGTTTATTTAACTTCAGGAGGTTGCCGTTCTGCACCTGGATCCTTTCAGCTGTCTGAGCCCAGCTCCTCTTCTTGGACTCCTCCTTTGCCAAATTTATTCTTTAATCTTTCCTTCCTTCCTTCCCCCTCCCCTTCTGGCATCTGGATCATGTTTGCTACAGATTTCAACAGCAGCTACACAAGAGCTCCTGGATGAGACTAGAGGCGAGGGAAGAGGAAGTGGTGTGTTGAAAGTCAACCTGTGATTTCACTTTTCTCCCCAGGCTCGTCATTAGAGTGTCAGAAATCCTGGCTCAGAAATCTCAGTTGTGAGCTCTGGGAGGTGGCCTCACACCTGATTAATTTGCCCCTTTCCTTGTGGTTTATTTGATGAACTTGCATGGAGCACACACGTCCTGCTCTCAGTATGGCGGTCAAGACAAACCAGTCATTGTCAGTGCCAGGAGACCCTCCTGTGGGCAGACCTCCCGGACATGTTAGGTCACACTGGCTGAGGCTGAGGAGCCATGGGGCTCTTGTTATGCCTCCATTTCATGGGGACATAGACCGGCCTCCTTAGTGTGAGTTGTAGGCCTTGCCTACCCGACTGGGACTGACGACTTGTAGGACTTTGGACAACTCACTTACCTCTTTCATAAGGTGCTTATGAGAATCAAATGAGGTGTTTTAATCATGAAGGAGAGATCACAGTCACTATCCTGCTTCTGTTAGGGGGCTTCCTAATGACCTGCCTCCATCCAAACTGGACTTCCTGCTCTCCACCTGGGCTTGGGATATAGACCACGCAGGCGCTGCTGGGTTAGAAGGGAGCAAGGTGTGAGCTGCACATGGCCAGTTAATTCCTATTCAAAACATATTTATGGAGACCTTTTGCATGTTCCAGGTCTTTTGCATATATTATTTCATTTAATCCTCTTAATAGCCTTGAGAGGCTGCATTATTCTAATCTTCAGCATTTTATAGACAAGAATGATGCTCTAAAAAAAGTTCTCAGACTCAAGAGTACATTAGGATCATCTAGGGTGTTTGTTAAAAATGCACGCCCCTGGGCCATCCCTTCAGAAACCCTGGTTCAGCAAGTGTGCAGTGAGGTCTAGGAGCTGAATTTTAACAAGTACCAGAGGTGATTCTGATACTGGGAGTCTTAGGGCCACATTTTAATAAATACTGATTAAGAGTTGGTGACTTGCCCACGGGCCGGCCGCAGCGGGAAGTGATAGCTTTGGATCTTGGAATCCAGCCTCTCAGACGTGCTGCTCAGCACACTGTGCAGAAGTGGCCTCCGGAGCCGGGGTTTTGCATCAGAAACCGGGCTGGCAATTCCTTCCCCACCTCCCTCCCTCCCAGGCCCATTGTGAGGATAAAATGAGATAATATAGGAGAAAGCCCTTTTTAAAATGTAGAGCTGGCAGCATTGTTAGCGATTATGCGAATGCATTCAAATGAGCACCCGTGGGTGTGGCTGTTCACTTGGGAGCCCTGCTGGAAAACCTGTTCCTAAGAGGTGAATGGAGAAGGAAACTGGGAGAACTTTGGTGGTGGGCATTGACCCCTGGGGGCAGAATTTTTGGTTGTCAAAGGGCTGAGTGACCTGATAGGGGTCACTATAGGGGGACAGATGGAACCACAGGCAGTAGAAGAGGACTTTTTTTTCTTTCTTTCTGTGTTGTGTGTCTCCAGATTCCAAGGCCCCTGGCCATGGGAGAGGGAAGCCTGGCTTGTACCTGGGCCCCTCAAAGGCACAGCATACCTCTTTGTTCTGTGATCTCTAGTTTTTATTCCCGAAGATACCGGCTGGTGGCCCCTTTCTGGCTCATTTGGCTGGGAAAGCCTTTTCTAATGTCTAGCCAGTCTCCATTCCTCCTCCCTAATGAATCCCCGGCTGGGGCTGAGCTTCCCTGAGCCCGCCCTCCTCCTCCTTAGACACCCCGCTGTTTCCACATGGAAACAGTGCAGCGGGAAGGGGGTGGCAGAGGGTTCCGGAGAGACCACCTCCCGGGCCGCAGTGCCCTCCTCCAACTTCTGCACCCCCCATTTCTGCGGCTTTCCCTTCTGCCCCATTTGCTCCTAGACACATTGGCCAGGACTGCTGGGCCCTGAGGTGAGCGGCTGGCCTGTGATATACTTCCTGGGGCTGGCTATTTTGGGCACCCCCTCTTCCAAAGCTGCTGAGACCCCAGGATTCTAGAGCTGCTTCTGTTCAGGAATGCCATTGTTCTCCCTCCCCCGGCATCCCTGGGAATTGATGCTAATTTCAGCCTCTGGTCCCTGACTCATTCTCTTCTCCTCCCTGACTCATAGGGTGACCTTGGGTTCCTGAAGCCCCTCTCAGTGGGGAATTGTAATGGCTCCCATTTCACCCTCTCCTTGGGTTTAGGTGGAGTAGGGTGGGGGCTGGGAGGGGGAGAAAGAAATGTTTAGTCACTTTCTTGAGAATCACCATCTAAAGTCAGAGAGCTTTGTTTTGCTTTGTGACTGGCCGAGCTGGAAACACCAGACTTCTAAGAAGCCCCTCAGTTAATCACGGACCCTCAGAATTTACAAGTGCAAAACATGAGGGGATTGTCCCTTTAGGCACAGCACCCAGGAGGCGAGAGCCCTGGCCCCCCTCACCGCTTCTGCACTAAGAGAAGCTTCTGCTGTGCCAGAGGTGGGGGGTGGGGGCAGTTACTGCCAGAGGTTCTCCGTGGCGCAAGGCCGGGGAGGCAGGGGTTAATCCGGCTTTGTCCTGGTTGATGGATTCTGGAATCATAATCCATTAGCTCTGCCTGCGTGGAGCGAGGCCAGGCGAAAGCATTCAGATTGGTCTTTGTTCTGTGCCTTTGCCATCCCTGCCAGGGACAGAGGGGCTGTGGACATGTCCCCCCCTCTGCCTTGACCAAGGGACAATGAGAGAATCCTGGGGGCTGTTTTGATTGCTGTTGATCCCAAAGTCCTCTCTCCTGGGGGAGAGATGCAGGTTCAGCTCTAGGTTATCCAGACTATGAAATAAATCATCCCTAAAAATCACCCCCGGGGCTTGTACCTACCTAGTTCTGCTAGGCCCATGCAGTTTGAAGAAAGGAGAGTTTTTGTGAAACAGATCAGAGTGGGTATTGAGGTCAGATGGTGGGTGGGAGTGGTAGAGACAGGCGAGCCTGGGACTAAACTTTGGGGGTAGATGAACTTAATATAGGCAGTAGCTATAGCCCCGATGAAAGACATTAGTTGCTATTATCATTGATGTCCGAATTGTTAACAACTTGTGGAAGACCGAGGATGTTTCTGAAAAATGTGCCCTATGGGGGGGGGTTCATGACAAGGTAGCAGTGTCTAATCAGGGTATCTGTACCCACACCCTGCAGGCTGCGCTACATGGTGAAGCAGTTGGAGAATGGGGAGGTAAACATTGAGGAGCTGAAGAAAAACCTGGAGTACACGGCTTCTCTGCTGGAGGCTGTCTATATCGATGAGACACGGTGAGAGAGCCCCACAAACAGAGAAGGAGAGCCATAGCAGCTAGACAGTGTTCCAGAGAAAGTGGGCAGCACCGAAAGCTAGAGGCAGGAGGGTGTAACTGGGACCGAGATGGAAAGAGAGAGGGTGGGACAGAGAGAGTTGCTGGCGGAGATAGAGACGTAGAGATGCAGAGATAGACATACACACAGACAACAAGGAGAGAGCTGGGGGTGCAGCTCATTGGTAGAGCGCTTGCCTAGTATTTATAGGGCCCTGGGTTCAATCTCCAGCATAAAAGGAGAATGATTTCAAGTTGGAAGGGACCTTAAAGCTCATCTAATCCTAACCTCCCCTGAACTGAATACTTCTCTAGACCTGTGCTGCTCAACATGGGAGCTACTGATTCCAGGAGGCTACTGAACTCTTGAAATAAAGTGAGACTGTATTAAAATGTATATGTAAATTACATTCTAGATTTCAAAGACCAGAAAAAGAATGTAAAACATGACATTGCTATATTTTATATTGATTCACATTACAACTATAATATTTTGGAGGCAGTGGCGTAAAATAAAATTTATCAGTAAAACAAATTTCACCTGTTTCTTTTTTGCCTTTTTAATGTAACTACTACAAAATGTAAAATTTCAAATATGTGGCTGGCAGTTTATTTTTGTTGAGCTGAGCGCTGTATAGCATCCCTGGCAGATGGTATCCCACTGCCTGCTTGAACACTTGCACGGTCGGGCTGCTTACTACCTCGCATATGAGCTGTTTCCTTTTTGGAGACTTTAGACAGCAACACACACACAAAAAAAACCCAAAACAAAAAAACAACACAGCAAAAGAAAGGGAGAGCTGGGTGTGGTGGTGCATGCTTGTAACCCCAGTACTTGGGAGGCTGAGACAGAAGGATCACAGGTTCAAGGCCAGCTTTAGCAACTTAGCGAGACCCTCAGCAACTTAATGAGACCCTGTTTCAAAATTAAAAGGGGCTGGGGGTGGTGGTGCATGCTTATAATCCCAGTACTTGGGAGGCGGAGACAGGAGGATCCGGGTTTGCGGCCAGCCTCAGATACTTAGTGAGGCCTTCCGCAACTTTGTGAGACGTGGTTTTAAAATAAAGTATAAAAAATAGGGCCGGGGGTGTAGCTCGGAGGTAGAATGCCCCTGGGTTCAATCCCTGGTACCATAAAAAAAGGGCTGGGGGTGTAGCTTGGAGATAGAATACCCCTGGGTTCAATCCCCAGTACCTTCCCCACCCCCCAAGAAAAAGAAAAAGAAAAAGAAAGAAAAGGGAGGATCAGAGGAGTCTTACTAAGTAAGCATGGGGCATGGCTGGGTACAGGGTGTCTGGGCTATGGAAGCACCTGCTGTCTTTCCTCTGTGACTCCTGTTCTGGGGCCTCAGGCAAATCCTGGACACGGAGGACGAGCTGCAGGAGCTGCGGTCAGATGCCGTGCCTTCAGAGGTGCGGGACTGGCTGGCTTCCACCTTCACCCAGCAGACCCGCGCCAAAGGCCGCCGAGCAGAGGAGAAGCCCAAGTTCCGAAGCATCGTGCACGCTGTGCAGGCTGGCATCTTCGTGGAGCGGTGAGGTTTGCCCCCACCCAGCCCCCCTCTGCCTCTGTCTGTGCCCCTCTCCCACACACCTGCTCTTTTATGACCCCACCAGTCATATGACCCCATGTGCCCGTGCTCACCCCATCGCTCCGGAATCCCTTGATGTTACTCCTGGGCTTCTTTCTGTTCCCTCGTAGGATGTTCCGGAGAACGTATACCTCTGTGGGCCCTACCTACTCCACGGCAGTCCACAACTGTCTCAAGGTGATCCCTGGGTTTTTGGGAAAGAGGTTAAGTTGGGGATTGGAATAGCCATTGGGACTTTCAGACTCTGTTTATGGAGTGATTTTTACTTTTTTTGTGTGTGTGCACGTTGTACTTGGTGGTCTACCAAGGGTGTTTTACCTCTGAGATGCACCCCCAGCCCTATTTTATTTTTTATTTTGAAACAGGATCTCGCTAAGTTGTTGAGTCTGGCCTCAAACCTGCAATTCTCCTGTTTCAGCCTCCCAAGTACTGGGATTATAGGCATGTGCCACTGTGCCTGACTACATTTTTTTTTTTTTGTGGTACTGGGGATTGAACCCAGGGGCATTCTACCTCTGAGCTACACCTCCAGCCCTATTTTTTTATTCTTTCTTTTTTTGTGTGTGTGGTACTGGGGATTGAACCCAGGGGCATTCTACCTCTGAGCTACACCTCCAGCCCTATTTTTTTTATTCTTTCTTTTTTGTGTGTGTGTGGTACTGGGGATTGAACCCAGGGGCATTCTACCTCTGAGCTACACCCCCAGCCCTATTTTTTATTCTTTATTTTGAAACAGGATCTCACTAAGTTGCGGGGGGCCTCACTAAGTAGCTGAGGCTGGTTGTGAACCTTCAATCCTCCTGTCTCAGCCTCCCAAGTACTGGGATTACAAGCGTGCACCACTCCTTCCCTTTTAATTACTGTGCCCAGGTTCCTCAGGACAACTTTCGCCCACCCCAGAGGCTACCCCTTGACTTCTTGTCTCTCCCATACTGAGAGATTCCTGGGAAGAAAGAAGCCTACTTCACAAGTCTCTAATTACTGGGAAGTCCTCCTTGAAGTCTAGCTTCAACCCTTGCTCCTGCAAGGGAGCTCCCAAAGGGAACTTCCCTAACTAGTCTGTTGTTTCTCGGCAGAACCTGGACCTCTGGTGCTTTGACGTCTTTTCCTTGAACCGGGCAGCAGATGACCACGCCCTGAGGACCATCGTTTTTGAGTTGCTGACTCGACACAACCTCATCAGCCGCTTTAAGGTTGGGCAGCATCCCGCCTCTGGCAGGGTTCTCCACCCCATCGCTCCTGCTCTGAGACATTCCTGGCACATAGATTGCGCAGGCTCCTCACTTGGTCTGAGTGCCAGGGCATCTCTTTGCACCTCTCTCAGCCCAGTCTTTCTTGCCCTGTGGCAGTCCCAGCCTGTGGCATCCCCGGCGGCCCCCTAGGGGAGGGCTCTGGGTCTGTACCAGTCTGGCCTGGGCTCGTCCTCTCTAGGCGGCTCTGTTTGCGACCCTGGAGTGCAGAGGCGCTGAGCCTTTGGGACTTGGGTCTCCATTTGCTTCCTGGGTGGGAAGAGAGGGACAAATTCGGCCACTCCCTCTCTGCCCCCAGCTCCGGTATCAGGGCAAGGGACTTAGGGACTTTGTGCAGAGGACTGGCTCTGGGCAGGGCTGGCGCGGGTGGGAGCGGTGTGAGCTCCTTTTTTCCTTGGTCTTGGCCGGCCAGGGAGAATGGTCTGAATTCAGGATCGCTCCGGATCCTGCACTTGGAGGGAATAAAGGTCTGGAAAAAACACTTCCACCTGGGAAAACCACATTCAGAAGCTGAGGGTGAGGGCTTGAGGATATTAGAGGTGGAGGGAGGTGTAGAGAGGGGCAGTCCAAGAAATCCAGGTGACAGCCCTCCTGGTCGGGCTCTGAAAGGTGGCTGTAGCTGTCCCGTGCCTCAGTCACCGTAACAGGCTGTGCCCGTGAGCTTTCCTCAGCCCTTGACTCCACCTTTCCAAGAACTTTCAAGAGACTTTCTAAAACTTCCCCGAGGTGCTTGGCCGGGCTTTCTTCAGAGCTTTCCTGGGGCCTGCCCAGCGGACCCATGATCTTCCTTCTGGTCCTGTCCCCCACCCCCTGGGACAGAGAACAGTGGGGTCCGTTCCCAACTCTCTTTTCTCCACACTGGTTCTCAGACACCTGCTTCTCCCAGACTCTGCCTTCCTTCTTAGAAGGCCTGGGTTTGGGGTACCCTAAGTGTGGCTGCACTGGGCTGGGTCTGGTGAGCCGCAGTCCACTTGCTCCAAGGCAGTGTGTGTGTGTGTGTGTGCGTGTGTGTGTGTGCGTGCGTGTGTGTGTGTGCGTGTGTGTGTGTGTGTGTGTGTGTGTTCCTTATTGTTTCCCAGTGGAGCCTCCCTTCTCCAGATCCAGGTTCTCTTCTTGGGTACCCAGCCCCTCCCTGCTCCTTCCCTTCCCTCCAGGGAAGCCATGGCAACGCTAAAGCAAGGGCAGTTGTCATGGAAACAGTCCTTTAAAATTCCCTGAATTTGGGGCACAGCCCTCCAGGGGCAGGGGTGGGGGCTGCTAGGGTCTGCTTAGTGGCAGGTCTTCCCTCTCTCCTCACTTCACAGCTCCTCTCGACAGAAGCTTCCCCGAGTCCCGGACCTCGGTCCCTTCCCAGCCTAGATCTAGGGACAGGTGAAGGCATCAGCCCTGCCCTCTGGGAGCCTTGAGCTTCTTGAAGGAGGCAGAGACACTCCAGGGGCATGTGTAGAGAGGGAGACAGAGTGGAGAGTAGCTGGACAGAGCTCAGGATCTTAGCCCGTGAGTGTCGGTGGCAGTCTCGCTGGGTGTTGGTGTCTGTGGAGGGGACGTGGTCAGGGAAGGCTTCCTGGAGGAAGGGCTGATCCACGTCTTCAGGAAAAGCCCTATCTGTGTCATCTTCTTCTTTCCCCTGCTTCTGAGCTCTTTCCCATGGTATTGGATTTGGGGATGGGGAGGGTGGTTGGAATGTAGGAGGGAAGCTTTCTTTCCTTTTCTTAAAAATCTCCAGGGAAATAATAATAATTATAGCTACTCTTTAGAGAGCACTTACTAAGTGCCTTGTACTTATCTCATTAAATTCCAGGTAGGAGGTATTGTCTGCATTCTGCAATTAAGTATGGGAGGCACAGGAGGCGGGTGACTTGCCCAAGGTCACACAGCCTGCGGGTGGTCGAGCCGGAGCCAGGTTCACCTGGCTGCAGAGCAGGTGCTCTTGGTACCACGCTGCCTTCTGGAGGTTGACGGGGTTGCTCATCTCAGCCCCGTCGCTGCCATTCCTGCAGACTCTCCGGACATCTAGATCTCTTCCCTCCCGCTGCAGATCCCCACTGTGTTTTTGATGACTCTCCTGGAGGCCTTGGAGACAGGCTACGGGAAGTACAAGAACCCTTACCACAACCAGATCCACGCGGCCGACGTTACCCAGACTGTGCATTGCTTCCTGCTCCGCACAGGGATGGTGGTAGGTGCCTGGAGAGCTCGCTCCTGCGACCCAGGGTCATGGCTGCAGCGCCGGGAGTCTAGGTTACCCTTCAGTCCCACTCGTCTCCCTTTGGTTATTCCTCTTTGGCATCCCAAAGCATTTACAAAGTTGTATTGGATTAACTCATTCTAGAGAATTCCCGGGTGTACCCAAACTCCATGGGCAGTGCTGGGGACGTGCTGGGATGCTGTGGGACCAGTGCACGTTGGGCTGGAGGAGGGTCCTTGGCCATCCCGGGAGCTGAGGTACCTGGCTGCATTCGCCCAAGAGTGGCCTTGGAGACTAGAAGATGGGCCGATGGCGTGTGTGGGGAGGTCACTGGGCAGGGGCTCGCCCTCTCTCATCCGTCTCTTCGCCCTAGCACTGCCTGTCGGAGATTGAGGTCTTGGCCATTGTCTTCGCTGCAGCCATCCATGACTATGAGCACACGGGCACTACCAACAGCTTCCACATCCAGACCAAGTGAGTGAGGGGACGGGGCAGGGCTGGGAGGGGCCGAGTGGAGACAGGAGGCATCCCCAGGAGCCCCGACGGGGGCCTGACATGACCACCTTTCACTCCGCAGGTCGGAATGCGCCATCTTGTACAACGATCGCTCTGTGCTGGAGAACCACCACATCAGCTCCGTCTTCCGGTTGATGCAGGACGACGAGATGAACATTTTCATCAACCTCACCAAGGATGAGTTTGTGTGAGCAGAGGCCAGCACTTGGCTCCCCGCAGCCACCCCTCATCCCGGCCCTCTTCCCCGCTCCCCGGACCTCCGGCCCCGCGGTGCTGACAGCGCTGATCTTTCTCTGTCCACTCAGAGAGCTGCGGGCCCTGGTCATCGAGATGGTGCTGGCCACAGACATGTCCTGCCACTTCCAGCAAGTGAAGACCATGAAGACGGCCTTGCAGCAGCTGGAGAGGTGGATATGGGGGTGCTGGTGCCAGCAGAGGACGGCATGTGAACGGGGGGTACACTGGGTGGTTGCTGTGCTAGGTCTCCACTGGGTGGTGGATTCGCTTGCTCCGAGGCTCGCTCTGGTTGTGCCCTGTGTAGGTGCGTGTGCTGTGCAGGAACATGGTCCTGGTTTACGTCCAGCCCAGGCAGCTGGTCTGCTGGACAGCGCTTTGGGCCAGAAGTCTGAGACGGGGGTTCTCAGCTCAGCTTCAGGGCAGGCTTACTCAGGAATGCTGGGAAATTCTTTTAACCTTCTGGGCTCCAGTGTCTTTATGTGTGAAATGGTGAAAATGATATGCCTCTCCCAACAGCGGCTTGCCTCTAGCTCCTACTCTAACAGGGCTATTGGGAGAGTCATGTGAGGTTAACAAAAACAAAACAGGACAGAACAAATGTCAGAATTACATGGAATGCTGCTCAGAAGCGGGCGGGAGTACATCAATGCATGTGAGAGGGAATGAACCTTGTGTGTCCTAAAGGTGCGTGCTAATCTCTGTTGTGGTGTCTGTGTGTGGGAGAGTGTGCAGTGCCATAGCGGGTCATTGTTGGGAGTATAATAATAATAGTGATTATCACTATAAATAACGTCGACTGAGCCTTTATTATGTGCCAGACGCTCTTCTAAATGCTTATCTGTTGTATGTCATTTAATTCTTGGAACAACTCAACATGTGGTAGCGTTGTTTCCATGTTAGGGTTGAAGAAAACGAAACTTGGGGGGATTTTAAGTGACTTGCTCAGTGTCACACAGCTAATGTGTGATTGGTGTGGTGGGGATTCGAACCCACGCCCTTTGATTCTGAGAGCCTGGGTTCTCAGCTGCTAACCTATGCTGCTACCTGTGCACGTAGAGGTGTGTGTATGTGTATGTAGCCACAGGGGGTGTCTGAAGTTATGCGTAAGGATTGAGTCTGAGAGAGGACATGTGATGGGAACGGTCCAGATTTTCTTTCCCTAATACATCGGTTTTCCCTTTCCCCAACACCTGCCCCAACCAGGATCGACAAGTCCAAAGCCCTGTCTCTTCTGCTGCACGCTGCCGACATCAGCCATCCAACCAAGCAGTGGTCGGTCCACAGCCGCTGGACCAAGGCCCTCATGGAGGAATTCTTCCGCCAGGTAGGGGGCACCTTTGCCCCCGCTTGCCCGTGGGGGCCTTGTGGCCCCTTGTGCTCTGCACGTCCCCTACTCCTACTCAGGATCTTCCTTCAGCTGCCTTGTGCGACTGACCTGATCCCAGATCTGTGAGATAAAATCTCCATCCTCTGTTGCATTTGCTTGCCCGTCGCCCAGGGGCATACCTTCCCAGGTCCAAGGTGCAGGAGCCCCGCTCCTCCCACGCACCCCGCCACCCCAGCTGCACCCGGCCTGGTAGGTCTGAGGTATCCTCTCTCTCCAGGGGGATAAGGAGGCAGAGCTGGGCCTGCCCTTTTCTCCACTCTGCGATCGTACTTCCACCCTGGTGGCCCAGTCCCAGATTGGTGAGTGTCCTTTGCTACAGGGAGGAGAGGACTGGCAGGGGAAAGGTTGCTGTCTGGGCCCAGGCCTGGATGGGTCCAAATCCCCCCACCCCGTCTTCCTATAGTGGCAGGGCTGCTGCACTGGAACGTGGGTCCCATGGCGGGTGGGTAGCCAGGGGCTCACAAAGATGTCATCCCAAGGGCTGTCCCTGCTGAGGTTTCAGCCCCAGGTTACCTCTCCACCCTGTTCTGCCCACAGCCAGGGGTCACGGCCACACCAGCTGTATCCTCTGCCTGGCCCTTCAGGTAAGACTCCTGGCTCCTTCCTGCAGGTTTCATTGACTTCATTGTGGAGCCCACGTTCTCCGTGCTGACCGACGTGGCAGAGAAGAGCGTCCAGCCCTTGTCGGATGAGGACTCCAAGTCTAAAAGCCAGCCCAGGTGAGGGCGGCTGGCCTCGCCAGGCCTCCTGGCTCGAGGGGAGGGACAAGGTGCGCACAGAGGATTGATTCATGGGGAGGCAGGGCATGGAATGGCGGGGCCGGGGGAGGCAGTCCGCTCCCAGCCTTGCTGCTGTTCGTCATGTTTTGGGTGTGAGGTCGGGACCAGGAGGTGTGGCTGCACCTGTGCTCCCCACCGCCCCAGTTTTCTCTCTTCCTGTGGTTGTCTTTATTGCCTTTCAGATCATCTTGTTTTTCTCTTCTACCAGGGGAGAAGGCATGGAGAGGGGTGAAGCGGGGGGAGAGGGACAGAGACTTGCGGGCTATCTAGTAGAGGGAAAAGCGGAGGACCTGGCTCCCCACACCTCCCCCTGCCTTCCGTCTCCCCCACTCTGGGGGCTCTAAGGGTGGTTCTGGAGCAGGCTCGCTCTCACCTCTGGAATTGGGGGGGGGGTCCTGCATCTAGCTTCCAGTGGCGCCAGCCTTCTCTAGATGTGGATGTGGGAGACCCCAACCCTGATGTGGTCAGCTTCCGTGCCACCTGGACCAAGTACATTCAGGAGAACAAGCAGAAATGGAAGGAGCGGGCAGCGAGTGGTGGGTGACACTGGGGGGCGAGGGGGGCAGCTAATGGAGCAGTCGTAGGTCCATTTTTAATTAAGCCCCGGGGCAACTGACTCCTAGAGTTGGGAAAGGAGCAAATCAGACTAAAGTTAGTTCACAGGAAAGGCAGCCTAGCCTGAATGGTCTGGGCTGTTCTAGAGAGGAGAGGGACAGCCACGGTGCTCCATGACCTCAGGGACCCCTGCACATCACGGTGTCTGTAAATAGCACCCCCGTAGTCTTGGGTAACTTGGCGGCTCCGGCTCTTCCTTGCGGGGTGGGGTTGTGAGTTTCAGCAGAGCTAGAGAGGATCTTCAGTGGGGATGGGCAGGATGGAGCTCAGCTTGGAGGCAGGGTTGAGACTCCCCTACTTTTCTTCATATACTTCTGGGTTCTGGGGAAAAGTACTTCTTGGTCTAAGCTCAGTACCCCTCTGCAGGCATCACCAACCAGATGTCCATTGATGAGCTGTCCCCCTGTGAAGAAGAGGCCCCGTCCTCCCCTGCAGAAGACGAACACAACCAGAACGGGAATCTGGACTAGCCCGGGGCTGGCCAGGTGAGGCGGCGGTGGTCCCTGGGCCTGTGGATGTGCGTGTCTCCTGCCTCTCTCCAGGCAGTAAAGTTGAGGAAGTGAAGGTGCAGGACTGAGCAGGGACCTGGGTGGGAAGCAAGGAAACCCGCCCCCGGGTCCCACGGTCCCTGGAGGAAGGGAGGACGCGGCAGCAGCAAGCAGAATGGCACCTGAGCCTCCTTTGTGAGAGTTGGGGAAGGGGCGCCTGGCCAGGGCACAAACTCAGTGAGGTCTGGCGAACGTGCCGTCCGTCTCAGCCCACCTCAACCTCGGCTGGCTCCTTCCGAAGGGCGTTTTTGCACAACTGTATTTGGGACTGAGTGGGGCCCCAGCAGGACTTGGAGCAGCGAGGTCAGGCTGGAGAAGAGGCTAAGACCAGAGCACCCCGTCTCCCTCTTTTCCCAGGTCCTCACCGAGTGAGTCTGAAGCGTTTGATGTCATTAGTACCATCCATCGGGACTGGCTCCCCCATCTGCTCCACGGGAGTGTGGAGGTCGCAGAAGAAACAACCCACCCGAAGGCCGAATGCCAGGGATCGTGGAGTGGGGAGGGCCCCTCCCCACCTGACACCCATTGGGGCGCACTTTAATTTCCCAGCAGCAAGACTGGGGAACTTCAGGCTCCCAATGGTCACTGTGTCCATCCCCCTGCCTCTGGCTCCCCTCCTGGCCAGACCCCACCTGGGAGGGGAGCTTCCTGGAGGCTTCCCAGGGTCTAGAGGGGAGGGTCAGAGATGCCAGCCCCCTGGGCCCTCCCCCATCATTTTTGCCTCCAAGTTTCTAAGCAATACATTTTGGGGGTTCCCTCAGCCCCCCACCCCAGATCTTAGCTGGCAGGTCTGGGTTCCCCTTCTCCTCCCCTGGGAAGGGCTAGAATAGGATAAAGAGCTGGGGGTTTTCAAAGGGAGGGGAGGGAGGGGTTCCCTCAGGGCAGGGCACCTTTCTTGGCGGGGTGGGGGTGGCATCCTCCTTACTCCAGACTTGCACTGCTTCCGCCATCCCTAGCCGACTCCCTGCAGTCTTCCCCTTCCCAGGCCAAAATGGTGATTTGGGGAAGAGAGGAGCCATTGGGGCCGGGGTCTGAGGGGAGGCCTTTCCTGAGGTCCTTGAGAACTTGGGGTTGGTCTGGGCCCCTGGGGCTTGTCACCTGCCCTGGCCGAGTCTCAAGCCCTTTGCCTCCTTCCCATCCCCTGGGGTTAGGAGGCTCCATCCGACCAATGTCTGTAAAGTGCTTTGAGGTCTCCCCAGCAAAGCACCTTCAGGATGTATTCTATGAGCACAGGCAGGAGAGTCCAGCGGGTTGGGGTCCAGGGTGTGTGGGGAGGGCGAGCTAGAATCCAAGACTCCTGTGTCACTAACAGAGAGTCCCTCCCCTCTCCCCCACTCCCAGAACTGGCTTAGCTGCAGGCACCAAGAGACCGCTCCCCTTGGTGGGTGGAAGGCAATGGGGAGGGGCTCAGGGCTGCTAGGTCCTGACCTCTGGAGAGAGCCCAGCCAGGCCCGGTGCCCCTTCCTCTCCTCAGGCTCCTCGTCGCCCCACCTGTCTCTGAGAAAGGTGACCAAAGTCCAGGTGACTGCCTCCTCCTTTCTTGTAAATACCGACCATGCATTTGTACAGTGGACCCCGTTCTTGTGAAGTCCATATCCATGGTCTCTCAGACCTGCCACCTGAAACTTGTCCCTCCTACCCCACCCCGAGTGGGGCAGAGACGCATGTGACTCACCCCTGCCCTTGGTCTCCCAGGCCCCTGCTATAGCCAGAGATCAATAAAGAAGGGAGACGCCCTGGCTGTGTCTGCTGTTCACTGGGTGGAAGTTGACTGAGCATCTTCACCTACATTATCTTTTTATTTTCTTTTTGCGGTATGGGAAATTGAACCAAGGGCATTCTATAACTGAGCTACACCCCCAGCCGTTTTTATTTTTAATTTTGAAACAAAGTCTTGCTACGTTGCTGAGGGTCTTGTTAAGTTGCTGAGGCTAGCCTCGAACCTGCAATTCTCCTGTCTCAGCCTCCCAAGTGCCGGGATCACAGGTGTGCATCACTGCGCCTGGCCTCACATGTACTCTCTCTTTTAAGCTTGATGAGATCTTGATGAGGTGTTCTCCCTGTGTGCGAGCTCAGGCCCGGAGCTGAGGCCTTGCACGAGGACACACAGCAGGTGCCTGGCAGGAGCGGGAGCTCCTGGACTGTGCTCCTTTTCTTCCTGCACCACACTGCTGCTTCAGCAAGGAGGGGGAAGGGATCCTGCCTTCCCTCTTTTCCTTTTTCTCCTCCACTACCTGGGAAAATCACAGTCAGCCGCTGGAGAGGTCGGCTGTGGGCCCTAGGGCCTCTCTTCACCCCTGCTTGGTTTTTGTCTTAGCTTGGCCTCTCAGTACCTAGGACAAGGGGAGAGATGACCTTGCCAATTCCCAGCAAGGGAGTCTTACCAGCCTCTGTGTTCTCTATCTTTGCTAACTGGTTGAAATAAGGGACGATTGTCTCTCTGCTGGAGGAGGAAGCACCTCAATACCCCCTCTTCCATGAGCCGAGGGCCAGGGTGCACTTCTGCCTTTGTCCAGCAGATGGCGCACACGGCATAGGCACAGCTGGTTAAGGGCACAGGCCTTGGGGCTCCAAGTCTTCCAGCTGCTGGGCAGCCCTGGCAGGTGGCTGGATCTTTCCAGATCCTGGGGGCTCTCCTTCCTTATCAGCACTCTGGAAGTCAGTCGCCCTACCTAGCTGACCCTCCTCTCTCTTCTTGCCTCAAGTCAGGGGGAGGAATTCTGTTCTCAAGGTTTCGCCGGCTTCCCTATTTCCTCCTTTCCAGGGGCAGCTGGGCAAGAGGTGGGGGGTGCAGAGACAGGAGGGGAGGGAGGAAGGGTTCTCCAAGCCTGCAAAGAAGGAGAGTGCCAACGACCTAACACCAAATTTATCACTTTTTAAAAACAGGAAATATTCCCCAAAAGTGAAGAAATAAGAAACAGATCCAGTGTCCATGCATTCTCAAACTGCAGCCGCGATTCCAGGATACTGCCTTCTCTCAGACCTGTCGTGGAGGAAGGGGGCAGAGAGGGAAGGTGACTGAGAGGCCAGGGGTCAGCGTGTCCCCTCTGGACAGTTGGTCTGCCCAACTGTCCACTCCTCAGGATGCTTGCTCCAGTGCCATCAGCCTCCACCCCTCATCAGCCTACGTAGGGAGAGTGAAGATTGTAAAATCAGTGCCCAGAGGGTTAGCCATCAATGCCGCCTCCTCTGGGCAGGGTTACTGCCCACTCGGCCTGGGCAGGTGAGGATCTCCCTTTGGGTTCCAAATGCCTTTATAAAAAAAAAAGAAAGAAAAAAGAAAAGAAAAAGAAAATCCATGGTCTACTTCTACCACCTGTTCCAGGAGCCAGAAGTCCTGTACGAGTCCTATCCCTGATCCCTCCTACTGCAGCTTAATAACATTTCTCTCCATTTGTCTGTGAGAGGATATGCACGTCCTCTTACCGTAGAGATAACTCTTCAGTGACAGAAACTGGTCCTTTGCTCCCCCTTTCTCTGATTCCAGATATTAACGTCTTGCCCTTATCCACTCTCCTCAGACCTGGTGGCCCAGCCCCGGGGTCTTACCGAGTTGGCTCCCTGGGAATCCAATGGTGGTATATGGGTTGAGGGCTCCTCTGTGCTGGGCTTCTCACTGCACCTCTCCTGAGCTTTCGGGATGGCTTCTGCAGGCTCTAGAGAGGGAAAGGGGTGTGGGAGGAAGAGGGAGTGTTTATGAAGGGACTGCTTCGCAGACACTGTCCAGTGACCCCTGAGGCGGCCCAAGACCAAGTTGGGAGCAAACTGGCAAGACCAATAGGGGTTTCTCTGATTACAATTACTATTATAGGTTCACTATTTTTTTTTATCTGCAATCAGAAATTGAAAAAAAAAAACCTCTTAAAAGAAGTTTTGAAAAATTGGGGTATAAGCTCAATGTTTAGCTAAACCCAGCCTGAACTAATATGAAGCTATTTTTAGTCTTTATTTATCCCACTTAGTGAGACCATTCATTGGATTGTAGAATATTAATGTATTTGATTACAGGGTGCTCTGCTGGGAGTATTATATAACACACAGTATATGTACTGTATCACTTTCATAAAACTGGAAAAATTCTGAATTCAGGAATCCATCTGGGCTAAGGGACTGTGACCATGGATTAATACCACTCCTCCCGATTCCGTTTATTGCATGTTTCGTATGTATCAGGTGCTGAGCCAAGAACCAGACTCACTGTAATATTCACAAACAACCCAATGAAACAGGCGCCATCATTATCACATGATCGTTTTACAGACCAAGGCTCAAGGCTTCTCAGCTGGTAAAGTGGTGAGTGGCAGAGCCAGGACTGTAGCCTGCGTGCGCCCTTCCAACTGTGCCTGATCCCTATGATCTCTGGTGTCCGTGTGGGGAGGGCTCAGGGTCATACAGTAAGAAAAAGTGAAGATTCAAATATATGCAATACATGCAGATATATGCATATCCCTGAGACAATTTTTGGCTACTGTTAGACGTCTTCCAGGCTCTAACTCCTCCCCCTCCCCCAGTGGGTAAGGCGTGCCTCCTGTGGGGCTGGGGAGCAGGGTGCCAGGGGCCCTCCCCAGCCTGCACATACTCTGTGCTTTCCCAGAGGTGCCCAGCCTTGACTCCGCTCCTGTGTCTGTGATCCCAGGTGCGCAGGACTCCTGGGTCCCTGTGCTCTCGCCGCCTCCCTCAGGCTCCTCTCCTTGTTTCTGTTGCCCCAGGTGATGTTCAACCATCGTCTGCAGCTCTGGGGGCACAGAGAAAGAGAGGAAGCTTGGACATGACTGCCTAGGATTTCCCCTGCAGTCCCTGAATCCACTCGTACCCCCCTTGTGGGTTGGCAAACATTACTGAGTGATTTTTTTCTATCCACTGAGAACTGAACAAGGAGGGGACATTAGGGAGTTCCTCCCTGGGCAATAGGGAGGAACGCAAGCTAGACCATAAGAAGTACTTTCTTCAAAGGAGTGGGAGGTGCAGGGGAAGAGCCTTTAAGACCATGAGACAGATGCTTCCAACTTACTGGGCTATCCTGGGAGCAGGAGAAAGGACTCAATTTGTGTTCAGGAAATATTTGAGTACCTTCCTGGTGCTGTGTGCTATGCTGATGAGTTCACATATATTATTTATCTGCCATACGGAGGTGGTACTCAGAGCGGGGTAGGCTAAGCAGTTTCTCTGTGGCTACCCGCTAGTCTGTGGCAGAGCTGGGGTTCCAGCTCAGTTCACTAGCATTAGATCCGCTCCAATGAAGGCAGATTCAGTGACCTCCCAAGGATACCTTCTAAAGGGTCAATGGGTCTACTCCCCGGCCTCCGGCATAGAGGGGAAAAGAGCTCGGGAGAGTCCCCCAAACCTTTCATGGTGGGTGTGGTCCTTGTCATCTTCTTCCGTTGCCGTGGAGACATTGCCAGAGTGGACTGTGAAGGACACAGAGCACAGGTGGGCGCCAGCCCGTCCAGCCCTCCTCACCTCGCCAGGTGTTTGGATAGACTGGGGCTAGGTGTGGGCTTCAGGACGAGGGGGAAGAAAACTCCTGCTTCCCACCCCTCACACCGTGGTGAGCAGATTGTGTGTGTGTGTGTGTGTGTTGGGGGTATGTGTACAATTCCACTCCTGTGCCTTTTGGGGGGGTGCAGGGAAAGGAGAGCCAAAAGGTCCTACAGGAGGGGGCAGGTGTTTTTTGGGGGGGGTCAATTCCAGAGTCTTGCACATGCTACAGCTAGTAGAGCAACAGCTCTACTACTGAGCCACATCCGGTGACCTGAGGGGCAGGGTTTTGAGCCCCCCCCCCAAGTCTGTGGGTTCTTTGGGCTGGGCTGAGTGGGCGGGGCCGGCTCACCTTGAGAAGTGGGTTGGGGATCCGGTCTTCATCTATCTCTGAGAGGAATGGGGAAGGGGAAAGGTGATAAGGACAGGAAATCCAGGGGAGGGGACTCTGCGATCACCTCCATCCTGATCTGCCCCCTCCCACAAGTTGGTCTCCTCCCTCCAGCTCCCTCTGGATCTGTGGGCTGGCTCAATCCCTGCATCTCGGCCTGTCCTTGACTGTGCCAATCTGTGCCTACATCCTTGCTTTAGCCCACTTTGTGGTCTTTTAAACTGTTTTTCCCTCTCAAGTATTCATGCCTTTCTCTCTTTCCAACTGTTCCCCCACCCCAAGGCCAGCTCTGAGCCTGGCAAGGAGGGTGCATTGATAGGAAATTGTGAGTTTCTTCGGTGCTGGCATCCGTCCAGGAAAGTGCAATCGCTTAGGCAGCTGGAGGGAAGCTGCAGACCCGGGAGCCCTGAATTCCAGTCTTGCTCATTACCTGACCGCTCTCCTCTGTCAAGCTCCCTTCTCATTCTTCAGCACCTTGTCGTCTCCCCAGACCTTGACAGGGACGCTGGTGACCAAAATCCCAGCTGCTCTTAGAGCTGTGTCTAACCTTCCCCTTCCCCTTGGGGGCTGGAGGCGGTGCCTCCCCCTCGCAGCTGTCGCTGCCTCTGGGGGTGGGGGCAGCAGCATCTCAGTTGCTGGAGAAACCTGGAAGTCTGTTGCCGCAGCAACCAGCACGCAGTTGACCATCCCAATTCCTGGGGGCTTTAGGAACCAGGTGGCCCCCGTTTCTTTCCTAGCACTGCTCCATCTTTCCAAAAACAAAAGAAATCTTGTGACCCTGGCCACTGCGTCCCTGCCTTCAGGACTGAGGATCCCTGACTCCTCACCTCTGCCTGTCTTCTGTCTAGCACCCTCCGGCTCTCCCTGGGACCCCACTGTATGCAGTGGTCCCTACTTCCTTCAGTGACTCATCCCTTGGGTTACCTGGAGATGACTGGTCACTGGTCAGCACGAGGGTGGCAGGGGTGGGGCGACGCCGTCGAATCTGGGGGAAGGAGGGAGAGGAGGAAGAGGTTAAATACACGTGGAAGCATTAAAGCCCCATCCGAGGCCACTCAGCCACACAGAGCAGGCTGACCAAAATGCCACATTACACTGGAGCCCCTAACCAGGAGCCCATCTCCCTCCCCCGGGGAGAGCTACTCCCAACAACCCAAAAGACCACCTCTGCTCCCTGCACGCCCCGTCCCTTGTCTCCCCAGTCCTGCCCCAGCTCTCAGCGGCTTTATCTGCTCCAACGCATCGATCTCTGGCCTGCTGTCCTTCCGTCCATCCCGGATCAATGGTCAGAAATAACCCAAGAGGGCACAGGACTTTCCCTTAGCCTTCCACCCCGGAAGCGGATGTTAACCTGTTGGGGGCCAGCGCCTGCAAAGAACATCTCCCAAGGCCAGCTGGTCTGGGAGGACAGCTGGGGGGGAGTCTGAGTGTGCACCTCCCCTGGCTGCTGCCCCTCACTCCCGAAGGTCCTCCCTGTCCCTGGACACACTACCTTTCTGATTTGTCGGGTGATAGGGTCTGGGGGAATCCTCAGAGGAGCCCTTTGTAGGATGCTGGTCAGGGCCTGAATGAAGGTTAGCTGAAAAATCTCATTCAGGGCTCTAAGTTTCATTCAAAGAAATGAACATATAAAGCTGATTGACTGCTGGGGCTCTGACCCCCACTCCTGTGCTGTTGTTCTTTTGTCCTGCTGCCAATAAAGTTGATTGTTGTTGAAGTCAGTCCAAGGACCCCTGGGATGTGTAGTTTTTCCCTTTCTGGGGAAGTTTTAGAGGGTTGGAAGAGAGTGGAACAAGGGGGTTGGGGAGGAGTAGCAGTGGGCAGGAAAGGCTAACGGGTCTGGAAAGGGGCTAAGACTATCCAGGGCTGAGAGGAGTGGGGCGAGGAGACTGAGTGGCCACATCCCTTTCTTTGTGTGCCCCTTATCTAGTCCATCACTACTGACAGCGGAAGTGAGGGGTGGTGAAAAGCTGCCCTTCTCTACATCTAGAGAGTAGGCACAAGCTACAGTGGGAGGGGCTGTTTAAGCCCCAGCGGGGGACTCTCCCCAAAGAGAAAGGAGCGTACACAGACTGGGGGTGCGAGGGATGGCACCGTTCCAGGAGAATCCCGCGGCATCTGTTTCTAGTGACATTTCAAGGTCCCCTCAGTACCAGTCCTGTGTGTGCACACAGGCGTGCACCACACAGATATGGACTGTGAGCGGTGCCTGGCTGTTCCCGGTGGAGGACCAGTGGCGGGGCTTGTGTGCTTCATGGATGTGGCGGGGGTGGGGGGAGTCCTTTATTAGGGGAGGACTCCTCAAGTTCTTTCATGTCCGGGGGTGGGGGAGTGGTGGCTGGAACAGTGGAGGAGACAGGGAGAGGGTGCAGTGGGGATTAGTGGGTGAGGTAGCATCTGAACTGGGAGCTCCCGGAGTGACAAAAATGGCCTTTGAGGAGGCAGCAGGGCTTTGCGATCTTGGACAGGTCCCTTTACTTAACCTATTTCCTTGTCTTGAACAAGATTTTGAAGCACTCAGAGTCCTTGAGAACTGTGATATCCTACAGCAGGAAGGAAGAGAGGCACCCCCTGGCACCTGAACTACTAGGAAACCAGGAGATGGTCTCTTCTTTTCCTTTCTTTTTCTCCTTCTCCTCCTCCTCCTCTTCCTCCTCCTCCTCCTTCTTTTCTGTTGTTGGGGTTTGAACCCAGGGGGTTCTACCTTCAAGCTACACCCCCAGCCCTATTTATTTTTTACTTGGAAACAGGGTCTCACTAAGTTCCTGAGAGCCTTGCTAAGTTGCTGAGGCTGGCTTCAAACCTGTGATCCTCCTGTCTTAGCCTCCCAAGTCCTGGGATTACAGGTGTGCACCACCACGCCCGGCTCATCCTGCATCATTTTGCCTACACACTTGGTACTATGGCAAGAGGGGCTGAGGTGAGATGGCAGGTAGAGTCTCAGGCCAGGAGACACAGCTGTCTGATGACTAGAGAAAAGCAGTCCTGAGCCCCCGAGCTCTTCCCTCAGGCTCTGCCTCCCTTGTCCCTGGTCCCCGGGCCAGCTGGCCTTCCCCTCCTCCTTCGTCTCCCCCAGCACTCACCTACACCTGCCTCCTCCAACACCAAACATCGTGAGCAGGTGTCAGCGCTGTCTGTGCAGGCAGGAGGCAGTGCTCCTCAGAATCCCTGGCACCCCAGCGCACACTCTGAGCCCCTTTTCCTGGACCAGAAGGTATCTCAGCCTGTCTCTTGCATAATAGCCTTTCCCATGACCCCAAGGGAACAGCTCCCACCCTCCTGATCCTCAGGTCCCCGAGGTCTCCTCACCCTCCCTCCTGTGGTCACATCTCACAGGGCTGGGGATGCGCTCACCCAGGTTGGGGGGAGGGTGCCTACCCCAGCCCCGGCTTTGGGAGGCTAGTTATGGAAAGAGTACCTGCCCCCTCCCTTCCCAGCTGCACCTTATCCTACCCAACAGCTACAAAACCCACTCTCTTCTGCCTGTCCCAAGAGGTCACCAAGTTTTCCGGGTGGGGGTGGGGCCAGAGCCTGGCAGCTGCTGGGGGCAAGCACTGACCTTGTGGGAACTGGGAACTGCTAGAGGCGGGGAGGACTCGACGAACAGACAGAGAATACAAAAAGGGATGGAGCAATGGGCAAATACGCAAATATTTGGCAAACAGGCGGTAGGTAGTAACCCTCTCCACACACGCCTGCTCACTCTCACTGAGACACACACTGTTCACACACTCTCACACACTGTCGCCTCTGCCAGGCTGCTCTGAGCTAAAAATAGGCCAAGCCAGGAGGCTGGGCCAGGGCTCTGGACTCCCACCCTAGAGCCGGCCCTCACGGTGCCCGGCAGGTCGCGCGGCTCCGACCCCTCCCACCCGAGGCAGCACCCCTCTCTGCCCCCCGCCCCCAGCGCCGCGCCCTCCATCCCACCCCCACTCCCAAGGGCAGGAGTTGGGAAGCAGGACCCACGTGTCCAGTCTCGTAGCAGGCAGCCTCGTCTGCGGACCCGCCGCCCCTCTCCCCAAAGCCCAGCCCTCGCGGCGGTCCCCAGCCCCTCCTTCCTAGCGCTCTCGGAGGCCGGCAAGGTGCGCCTCCATTAGGAGGGGGCGGGGAGAGCCGACCCCCCTCTTCCAACTCGCACAGTACCTGCGCGGTCCGCAGCCGCCCCCCGCCCCCTCCCGCCCGCCCCCCGGCGCCGCCGCCAGCTCGGAAACTCCGGGGGGGCTGAAGGGTGGGGGAGGGAGCCTGCCGAAGGGGGAGGGTCGTGTGCTGGGCAGGCCCCCTCCCCCAGGCTCTCGGGACGGACGTCGCCTGGACCAGCTCGTCCTCCCGTCCGTCTGGAAGCAGCACCGATGGGCGATGCGGCTCCGGCGGTGGGGGAGGGGACAGGAGACCCCCCCCGACCTGAGCGCGCTCGCCCCCAAGGGCGCCGGCGGGCGAGGGCGAGGCGGGGGTCCCGGCCCCGGTGCAGCGGGCCCCCGTCCGGGCCGGGCCAGTGCCTGGCGCCCCGCCCTGCTCCGCACCTGCTCGGCCGCCTCGGGGTCAAGGTGCGGCTCCAGCAGCGGGACCGTGAACTGGATCTTCCGGGGGCTGCCGTCCTGCTCCATGGCGGGCGGCGGGCGGCGGCCGGCGCGGCGGCGGGACTCGGGCTGGGGCGGGCGCTCCCTCTCCTCCGCTCCGCTCGGGCCCGGCCCCAGCCCGGCGCGCTCGGCTCGCGGCTCCCGGCTCGGTGCTCCCCGCGCGGGCTCCGGGGCTCTGCGGCCGCCCATTGGCTGCGCGCCCGCCCTCGCCCCGCCCCGCCCCGCCCCGCCCCAGGCTTAACCCCCTCGTGCCCGGCCCGGGCTGCGGGGTCACCGCCGGGGGCGAGCGAGCCAGACGCGGCCCGCTCACTGCAGGAGCGACACCCGGGGCGGGGACCCACGTGTCCTCGCAGCTCTGGGCCGGGCGTGGGTGTGGGGAGCGGTCACCCAGAACTTCTCCAAGCTGGGGCAGGTTTTAGGGGCCGAGGAAAGTGGAGGGGCGCCGCGAGAGAGGAGGCCGCACACTCGAGAGGGAGATCTCATTTATAATCCGAAGGCAATTGTCACACGGAGGGAAGATGGAAAGGGAATGTAGGCACGCAGCAGGAAGGAGTAAGGTTAGACTTGGAGAGGGACTTCCCCTCGCGAGGAGAACACTAGAGCGGAGGTGGAAACTTGGAGGGGAGGCGCGGGGTCTGGACACTTGTCCCAGTGATCACTTAGCGGCGGGAGAGGGAGTCGAAGGGCTCGGGGTCTCCAGAGACAGCGTCTCCCTTCAAGTGCCGAGGGGAGTGGGCGGAGGGCGTGGGGAGAGAGTACCATCTGGGGCTCACAGAAGGAGTAATGGGTGTGGGGAGCCAATAATGCTTGTGAAATAGATTTCGCTTTCTGCTTGCTAAATTATGGGGATCCTAAAGTAGGCGAAAGGCTTGGGAGGGGAGAGTGCTGGGGGAGGGAGCCGCCTCTGAGGGGGGCCGCTCGGTTACAGATGGCTTCGGTTTCCAGTTTCACTACTGGCAGACTATGAAAATGATCTGTAACCAAAGGCTTGGAAGTCAGACTATGTGAAGAACTTACTGGTTTGGTGTAGGACCAAGATGCCGGTCTATACTAGCCAGTGAGGGAGATAGGATATTCATAGGGTGTGCCCTGTGCCAGGGGCTGGGGGTTGGGGGGCAGAGGGAGGGGAGGTGCTGGCACACTGGGGAGGGGCCGGGCTGGATGCTTCTGTGGGGAGGAGGAGGGAGAGAGAGTGTTGGAGGAAGGGCAGGGGCCTGGTCAGGGCAGGGGAAATCTGTTTCTTTTTAACCCTAAGCAACTGGCAATTTCCTTACAGTTTGCGCCTGCTTCTGCCGGGACCTGGCTTGGGCCTGCACCTCTGGCCTGGATTTCACATGGCCCCTTCCCCTCTTACCTCCCAAAATAACCTCTCCTGCCCTCCTCCACTAGCCATATCTCTTTACACAGGCCCGGCTCAGATTTTTCATGGCAAGGCTGGGGTTATAGGGACCCAGTGGGCCCTGAAGGCTTTGGCCAGTGGGACCTCATTTGCATGTTAATTAGCACTTTCTTTGCTCTATTTGGACTCTGGGAGTGCTCCCCAGGCCCTGCCCACACTCGCAGGGCCCCTTGTTTAGGTAACAGGGCTCCAACCCCCAAACAGTTGGCTGGGATCTCCAGACCCCCCTTTATCCCAAACATCTGTGCATCCCCCACCAAGGGACAGTGGAGGGAGAGGTTGCAGAGGCCTTAAGCAGGAAAGGTATGGGATCCCCACTCACCTCCCTTCTTACCCACAGGCTGGGAGCATCATGCTGAGGATCCTCAAATTAGGTGTCTTCCCTCCCACATTCTACCTTGACTGTGAGACTCGAAGCCAGGGTTCTCCTACCCCTGTCTCTAGCACCTCTCACTGCTCCTACCCCTGTCTCTAGCACCTCTCACTGAGCCTCCATCTCATGCTTAAAACCACACTAGGCAGAGTGCCTGCCTCACAGGGGGAGCGGTGCAGGAGGTAGGTACCTGGCCCAGGGAGGTGCTCACTGGATTGATAGGGGCAGGCTGGTACTGTTGCTGCTGCGTTATCTCCTGGCAGGATTACAGATTGAGGGGGCCACCTCTCCACCCCCACCCCACCAGGTCATCCAGTTTGCCCAGGTACCTTTCAGGTTCCTTGTTTCTTTTCTGGGGATTGAACCCAGGGGCATTCTACCTCCGAGCGACAACCTCAGCCCTATTTTTTGTTTTGAAACAGGGTCTCACTAAACAGTGGAGGGACCTCACTAAGTTGCTGAGACTGACCTCTAACCTCTGATCCTCTTGTCTCAGCTTCCTAAGTACTGGGATTACAGGTGTACACCACCATGCTGCCCCCACTTCAAATTCCCTTCTTTCACTCAAACTTTGGTCTGGTCATGGGGGTTCCTCCCAGGGTCCCCCACCCATCTTTCATGCTACCTTCTCAAGTTCCAGATTCTCAGACCCCTGTCCTGAAAGCCACAGGTCTGAACAGGGCCACAAGAGCTTTGGAGAGATGGCTGCTGAGGGGCTTGGTGGGAAGATGGGGCTGGGAGCAGCTGGTGCAGGGGTGGAGGCAGAGGAGGAGGGCGCAGGGAGAGGGGAGAGAGACCGCACCCTGGAGGGAGGGGAGCCGGCAGGTGGGTGCAGCATCTGTGGGTAGCAGGGAGATGGGAGGTGGGGTGAGTTGGAATGGGTGTGTGTATGTTGCTTTGACCTTTATTTATGCCCTGGGCTGAGTAACTGCGGGGGCCTGCTGGGCGTGGGTGCAGGCAGGCGTGCTGCTCACACAATCCTGCCTGCGCCTGCTCTTGGAACCCTTCAGAGCGTGAGTAAGTGTCAGGGGCCACCTGTCGCCCCCCCACCCCGCTTGCACGTGTCTATATGAGTGTTCATGTTCCTGCTGCAGCCACAGCCTGGGCCACAGAGTCGCAGCTGTTTCGTGGCACATTTCGGCGTCCATGAATATTTAAGGCTCCAGGGATGTGACTTAACAGCTCCTGCTCTCCTCTGCTCTCTGTGCTGGACTCTGGGTTAATGGGGCTGCGCTTTGTCGCTCTGAGCACTTGCTGCTTTTGCTTATCTACCCCCACTAACCTCCTTGTGCATTAATTCACTAATCCACACAGCTAGCCAGGAGGCAGGGCATGTATTAGTATTTGTATTTTACTTTCCCAGGGCAGGGTGGTGTAAAGAGGTGTTTCTGGGCTTGGATTTGGGAGGCCAGGTTCAGTGCTCCCCTCTGTCACCTGCCTGCGTGACTCTGGGATCACTCCCCATTTCCCAGCCCACACAGGGTGCAATTTCCTCATCTACAAAATGGGGTAGGACCAGGTGACCGACCCGCAGCTTTCTTCCTGTCCTAATATCTGTCGTGAGTTTAGGGTGTAGCAGTCGCAGGAACAGGGACCTCACCTCTCTGCATTTCTCCTGGCCAGTGAAGCAAATGCACACTCCTGCCCCTGATGCACGGCGCAGCGCACGTTTTGACACGAGTTCTGAGGGGGTGAGGCTAGAGGCTGCTTTTAAACCCCAAAGGAGCAAGGGCCCCATTCGAGTGGTCCCTGGGAAGCCATATGCCCATACCGATGTATTGCTGTTTCTCCAACATTTCTGGCAACTCTTGGAATCATCTCAGAGTTGGCAGCATATCCTTGGAACCTCTATATGCTGTGGATAACCTCTGTATGCTCTATAGAACCTTTGAGTGAGGTTTCGTCCTTTGGGGTGGCTTTGTGCTTTTGAAAATGACTGAGAGTCCTAAAAGGCCAACTCTTGGGAAGGAGGAGGGAGGCCAGGGGAGTAGCAGGTCTCGACCTAGAAGAAGGGCCAGTGAGCCGGTGAGACAGGGTGTCCACCAGGACTCCACAGCTTGGTGTGAAGGTCTCTCTGCAAGAGAAGTTTCCAGAGCTTCTTATGGAGCCCGGGAGCACCATGGGGTAGAAGTGTGGCCTCTCAGGAGATGAATTAGAAGACCCAGCCCCGTGCACGTGTCAGGCCCGTTTGCCTGTGAAAAAGCCCATCGCTGCAAATTCTGCCAGGCTTGCGTGCTCACCCTGCAGCTGGCACTCAGAGATTGGGCCAGAGATGCTGACTCAAACGGGATGCTCACTTCCAGAGTGCTCTGCCTCTTCACCAACCACAAAAACCACTGATAGAGGTGGGAGGCACGGAGAGATCAGCCAGTCCTACCCCCGTGGGCCAGACGGAGGAGCGGCTCTCCCAGGGTCATGCCAGTGTGTTGCCCGCTGGGACAGATCTGGTGACTGTGCCCGATCAGTGGCTGGACCAGCAGGGCGTGGACCACTTGGCCAGTTGAAATACATTTGAACCCTGTGATCATCCACAGTCCAGAAGACCCAACCCCTAGAGACCCCCCGGCTGGCGCTTTCCATTCCCATCCCTCTCACAGGTTGAATTTGTTTTTCCAACAAATATTGATCAGGTATTTGTACATGCTGGGCTTTGTGCTGAGTGCTGGAGATACAGCAGAACACAGAACAGGTTCCGTTTGTGTCCACCGACAGCTTTCAGCTGAGCAGGAGTCAGGGGTAGTGGGGTGGCCAAGTAATTACAGCCAGGAGTATTACGAAAGTGGGAGTACAAGATACTATGTACCCGGGTGTGGTGACGCACACCTGCAATCCCAGTACTTGGGAGGCAGAGACAGGAGGATCACAGGTTTGAGGCTAGCTTCAGTAACTTAGTGAGTCCCTGCTTCAAATAAAAAATAAAAAGGGCTGGGGGTGTAGCTCAAAGGTGGAATGCCTCTGGGTTCTATCCCCAGTACAAAAAGGAAGGAAGGAAGGAAGGAACGAACGAGGAACGAAGGAAGGAAGGAAGGGAGTTAGTTATGAAATACGGGGCAGTAGGAAGGAGGTCAACATGGACTCTGGCTGCTCAGGCCCACTGCTGCTCCTCCACACTGAGCTCCCTTCAGCACCGTGGTTGGCCTGGGTTCAAATCCTAGCTGCATAACCTGAGTCCCTCTCTCAGCCTTAAAACTGGCTTAATAAGCATCCCGGTCACATTCAGCGAGGGTGGGATGTAGTCGCATCCAAAGTGTGCATTGCAAATGTCTCCTCCTCCTTTGCTCTTGAAAAAGCAGAGATGAGGAGGGGGTTCCGTGCTGTCAGAATTGGGCGGAGGTGTCTGTGGAGGACGCCCCTGCCTCTTTCAGCCAGGCCCTGCCCCTCCCTACCCGTGAGGTCAGCTGTTCTTGTGTCCAGCTGTGTCATCAGCATGGGTGATCACCCTGCCCTGCTAATTAACACTGCCCTGTTAATGATTAAATCTAAGGTCTGACTGACATGGGTGTGGGAGGATGGAAAATTCCCCAGCTACAGGACGGGAGGAGGGTCGGTTGCCAGGTGGGAGGGGAAGGGCCCCCTGGGCTGTGGACGTGTTGTGTTGTGTTGTGTTGTTGTAGGTGGCTGGGAGCAGATGCCAGCTTTTCTCCCAGGGCTGCTCAGCAGGGGAGCGTGGCGGGAGGAGGGGTCATTTGAAGGTTACAGGCTCCTGCAGGCTGGCACCCTCGCCCGCCTCGAACCCCGAGTGCCAGGGCTGAGCCACCGGTTGCAGCTGAGGCCGGAAGGACCTGGTGAGACGTTTCCTTGTGCTGTGACAAAGTGCCACAAACTGGGTGACTTAAAACAGCAGGAGGTTATTCTCTCAGTTCTAGAGGTTACAGGTTCAAAGCCAAGGTGCCAAGGAAGAGTCCCTCTCTGCCTCTTTCTTGGCTCTAATGGCCCCAGGTGTTCCTTGGCTCATGGCAGCAGAAGGTCGATTTCTACCTCTCTCTTCCATGTGTGTCTTTGTGTCCTCTCTTACAGGGATACCCGTTATTGGATTTAGGGACCACCCAAAATCCAGGATAATTTCATCCTGAGACCCTTAAATGATTACATTAGCAAAGACCCAATTCCATATTCTGGGGTTCTGGATAACGTGCAATTTGGAGGGCACTCTTCAACCTGGGATGGATGGGGGAGCACCTGCCAGGGTAGGGAGATGGTGAATACCCTAGGGTGCTGGTGACTGCCGGGACCAGCTCAGGAGGCTGGCAGCACCGTGCTCGGGGCCCCTGTGTGGGGCGGTGCTGGGTTTTGAAGGGAAGGGACTGAGCAGGGAGTTCTAGATTGGAGAAGAGAAGGCTGAGGGGACTTTGAAGTTAAACTCTTGGGTCCCCGTAATTTGATCCCAGTGGAAGGGAGACTGTAACCTGAGTGATGGACAGTGCCAGCTTGTCACAATTAAAACTGCAGTTGTGGTGGCGCCCGCCTGTCATTCCAGCACTTGGGAGACTGAGACAGGAAGATCACAGGTTCGAGGACAGCCTCAGCAAGTAGTGAGCCTCTCAGCCACCTAGTGAGACCCTGTTTCAAAATAAAAATAAAATAGGGCTGGGGGTGTAGTTCAGAGATAGAATGCCCCTGGGTTCAATCCCCAGTGCCACACACAAACAAACAAACAAACAAACAAACAAACAAAGCACACACACCGAAAACTGCAGTGGCGCTTGATGACACCCACGATGAGTCCTGGTTTCCCGCTCTTTTTCTTCCCACCGTCCTTTGTAATTTCCTGGGGGTCGGGCAGGGGCAACTTCTTCCCTTGCTCTTGGGTGAAAACTCGGGGAAATCTCCTTACTTTTTTGCTCACCTGCAGAGAAGGCAGAGTCTCAGTTTGGAAATTAGAACGACGGGGTCAGTAGATGACTCGAACCCCGAAACCATCTAATCCCACTCTGGCCTGCGGGCCCTGCTTCAGGGGAAGCCTGTCGTGGGGGAGGGGGAGGGGCTGGCTTCCATCCATCTGTCCTGTTGTCCCTGCCCCCCACCCCAGCCTGGCCCTCTTCCTGCTCTCACAGGTGCTGAGGCGGCGGGTGCAGAGCAGACAGGCAGTTCACATCAGCTAGTCGGCTGGTACGCAGCCTTCCTCCCCACCTGGGCTGCTCTCTCTTCCGGCTCTCTGGGTGGTGGGTGGTGGGGTCCTGCTTCCTCAGGGCTCCCCCGCCAGCCCCACTCACTTGCGTTCCCTTGTTCCAGGAGCTGGAGGCTCCTTCCTCATGGCTGGTGGCCTTCGTCCCTTGAGGCAGCCCTGTTGGACAGGTCCCAGGAAGACCCATGGGGGTGCACCTGTCTCCCTGTCCCAGGGCCATCGCTTGCTCTTCCCCTGTGGCAAGCTCTGGGAGCCCAGGGTGTCTCAGCAGCTCTGCCAGGGGACACAGCAGTTCCTCAGTTCCTCAGCCCTCTTTCTTTTCTTTTCTTTTCTTTTCTTTTCTTTTCTTTTCTTTTCTTTTCTTTTCTTTTCTTTTCTTTTCCTTCCTTCCTTCCTTCCTTCCTTCCTTTCTTCTTCTTTCTTTCTTCCATTTTGTGGTTACTGGGATTGAACCCAGTGGCATTCTACCTCTGAGCTACACTCCCAGCCCTTTTATTGTAATGTATGTATGTCTTTATTTATTTTTGTACCAGAGATTAAACCCAGGGGCATTCTGCCTCTGAGCTATATACCCCCAGCCCTTTTTATTTTTTATTTTGAAATAGGGTCTAAGTTTCTGAGGCTGGCCTTGAACCTGTTGATCCTCCTGTCTCAGCCTCCCAAGTACTGGGATTACAGGTGTGTGCCACCACACCACTCTAGGCTTCAGCCCTCTCTCCTTCTAAAGTTCCGTTAGCACCCAAATTCTAGAACACTCTGCCCCCACCCTAGGGCCCGTTACTCAGCTCTTGGGGTAACCCGTGCCAGTGCCGCATTAGTTTGCCATAATGGGTAAACCGTTCTCTCTTTCCCCGGGAGGGAGGGGATGGGGCTGGCAGTACAGTGTTCTTCATTCCTTTCCTCCTCACAAAATCTCTCCACTTCTCCAGACCATAACCCATTTTTTTATATCCTTAATCTGGCCAAAGGGGTCAGAAACCAGTTCTTAAAAATTTCCTTAGAAATTCTTCATATTGTTAAATATTTAAAAATTCTTCATATGATGATTGGGCATCCCACTTTGAAATTTCACCTATTGTATCTTGGTGCCTAGTTGAAATTATACTTTTAATTTCTTTTGACAAAAGCAACTGGGGGCAGTTACCGTTGTGCCAGGGGAGAGGGGTGTCAGCCTCAAAGTTTGTACCGGCAGCTTTGACAGGGAGAGGACACAAAACAAACAGCCCAGATGTGGACTGGCCACCAGAGGGCAGCAAATCCTGCTTCAAACCTTGTTTCCTCCCTGGAACTCCTTGGAACTAGATTTCTGTATTCAATCTTCAGAGGTCGGGTGCCCCAGTTTCTCATCTGGTTCCCTGATGTTGGCCTGCTTCCTGAATTTCTGCAGTTGAACCACTGTCCTTCCAGCTGAAGTATTAAAAATGAATCAGTCCGCATTTGAAACCGATGGCCATTTACTAAGCACCTACATTGTAATGGACACAGAGATTAAGGCTACACTTGGCCCTAGAGAAGCCCAGCTAAGAGGGGGGCCTGAGAACAGACACTACGAACTACAAAACAGGAACTGCTGGTTCAAGTGCAGTAACACAGTGATAATACCATGGCATAAAAGAAATAAGGAGCCGGGCGTGATGGTGCACACCTGTAATCCCAGTACTTGGGAGGCTGAGGCAGGAGGATCACAGGTCCGAGGCCAGTGCATGAAAATTTAGCGAGACCCCATTTCAAAGTAAAAAAAAAATAAAAAGGGATAGGATTGTAGCTCAGGGGTAGAATGCCCCTGGGTTCAATCCCCAGCAACACACACACACACACACACACACACACACACACACACACAAGATCACTTTTCTAAACGCTGAATGGAGGATGGATTAAAAGAGGAAGCACAGAAGCAGAGAAATTAGTTAGGAAGTCATTGTAGAAGGCCAGGTGATAAACAACGGCATTGGAACTAGGGTAGCGGCGGTGGAGGTGGGGAGGGAGGGAGAGTCAAGATATTTTTGAGATGGAGCCTGTATCCTCGTTAATGTATCAATTGTGGGGTTTGAGGGAAAGGCAGAGATCAAGTGGACTTCTAAGATCTTGGCTTAGAAAATGGAGTAATGGTGGCGATACTTAATGAGATAGGACGATGAGGTGGGTCAGGATGTTCATGGACTGGTTCAAGTTTAGTAACACAATGATAATACCATGGCATAAAAGAAATGGGAGCTGGGTGTGGTGGCGCACGCTTTTAATCCCAGTACTTGGGAGGCGGAGACTGGAGGATCCGGGTTCGCGGCCAGCCTTAGCGACTTAGTGAGGCCCTTCGCGACTTAGTGAGACCCGGTTTCAAAATAAAGTATAAAAAATAGGGCTGGGGTTGTAGCTCGGAGGTAGAAAGCCCCTGGGTTCAATCCCCGGTATCTCAAAAAAAAAGAAAAGAAAGAAAGAAAAAAAAGAAATGGGAGTTAAACAGAGGTAACATGGCGGCTCCACAATACCCACACTTTCTATCTTGTTACTCTTTGTCAACATGCGGCTTCTAGTTAGTGGTCTAAGACGGCTGCCCCAGCTTCCACCTCTATATCTCATTCTAGTCAGGGAGAAGGGTTTAGGAAGGAGAAAGGACACACTCCTATTCCATCCAGGGCACCAGTCATAGTCTGCCCTAATATTTACTCATATCCTACTGACCAACACCAGGTCACATGGCCATATCTATTTGCAAGAAATCTGGGGAACTAGCCGGGCGTGGTGGCGCACGCTTGTAATCCCAGTATTGGGAGGTGGAGACCAGAGGATCCGGGTTCGCGGCCAGCCTCAGCTACTTAGTGAGGCCCTCCGCAACTTTGTGAGACCCGGTTTCAAAATAAAGCACAAAATATAGGGCCGGGGGTGTAGCTCAGAGGTAGAATGTCCCTTGGTTCAATCCCCGGTCCTGCAAAAAAAAAAAAAAAAAAAAAAAGAGAGAAATCTGGGGGACATGCCATTATCTACCTGGAAAAAATGTCTGGGTCAGTCATTTGGAGGTCAGGATCAAAGAGCTGTTACAACTGGACTCTTAGAGGAATGGAGACAGAAGGACAGGAGGCCGTGGAAAGAGGGCGGGCCCTTGAATTTGGGATTTTGGAGGTTAATGTAGCACAGCATAGGCCAAGGTATAAGTCAAAGACCGAGAAGCCAGAGTGTTGGAGAAGTCATCTGCATGAGTGTGGAATTTCTCCAAGAACGAGGACAGGAACAAGTGGATGAGGAAGAGCGGGCACCGAAGAGGTCAGCGGCGAGGAGTGCGAGGGGCTGGGAGGAGAGCTGCTGTGCCCCGAGCTTTGAGGGGAGCTTTTTAAGGAGAAAGGAGAAGATATGGTTTAGAAGTAGGAGTGGGGAGCAGGAGGACACCCCTTTCCACCTTCTGGTTCTCAGGTAATCAGTGGTTAAGCAGTAAGCAGTTTCCACTTGAGAGGTTTGTAGAGGCTGTGGGAGTCTCAGGAAGTCTTAAAATGCTATTTAAAATTAGGCAGTAGAGCCAGGTGTGGCGGTACACTCCTGTGATCCCAGTACTTAGGAGGTTGAGATAGGAGGATGGCAGGTTTGAGGCCAGCCTCAGCAACTTAGCAAGACCCTCTTTCAAAAACCAAAAAATAAAAAGGGATGGGGATGTAGCTTGGAGGTAAAATGCCTCTGGATTCAATCCCCAGTACCAATGAATAAATAACTACACAACTAAATACATAACTAAATATAAATAAAATAAGACTGGAGGTGTAGCTCAGAGGTAAAATGCCCCTGGGTTCAATCACAATTACCCCTCCCCCCATCAACAACAGAAAACAAAAAAAGATTAGGCAACAGAATATTCAAAACAAAATATTGGGATTATCAAGGAATTTGCTAATCACAGATTGGGAATTCTAGAAGGCACAGTAAGAGGGTTTGGGAGGGAGACACGGGGCAGAGATTGGGTTGGATCAGGGGCTGGCAGAGCCAAGTTGGGGTGGGGACTGGACAACAAAGGTCCCTGGAGGCTTTGACTTGGTCCTGGAAATGACCGAGGTCAACATAAGGGGCTTGGTAGCCACTGTCTAAGAGAAACCAGGGCAAAGTATAGATCTCAATATCTGCCTGGATGGTTTGGGGTCTTGGGCATCTGATTCCTGTGGTTTAAGATGGGGCCAATCCCACCAGAGCAGGAGATGTGTAGGAGCAGAATAATTCAAGGCCCCACCCCAAATGATGTCTACATCCTAATCCCCAGAACCCATGAACATGTTGGGTTGTGTTGCCAACGGGGAATGATGTTCCAAGATGGAATTCAGGTGGCTAATCAGCTGGCCTTAAAGTAGGGAGATTATCCCAGATTATCTAGATGGGTCTAGCATAATCCCAAGAGTCCTTAATCGTGGACAAGAGAAGCAGAAGAGAGAACCAGGCTGGTGCCAGGGTGAGAAGGTCTTGGCCGGATGTCGCTGGCTGTGAAAATGGAGGAAAGAGGCCATGGGCCAAACAATGTGGGCAGCCTCTCCACGCTGGAAAGGACCTGGAAACAGATTCTCCCTTAGAGCCTCCAGAAAGGAATGCAGCCCTGCAGACACACCTCGATTTTAGCCTAGTGAGACCCTCTGGGGCTTCTGAACTACAGGACTGCAAGATAATAAATCTGTGTTGTTTTAAACCAGTCCAGCTGTGGTAATTTGCAATTAGAAAGCTAATCCGAGATGAAAGACTCTCCTCTCCTGGTGACTGCTCCCTCCTGCGGGGTGGATGCTATGACAGCTGGTGAGACAGAACTTGTATCAGACACCTTTCACAAAGGGGCAGAACTAATCCACTAGCAGGAATGTTCTTGAGTAACTTTGCCTCTTTCTCTCCTGCCCTCTCTCACCTCTCTGCTTGTGCTCTCCCTCCCCTCCCCTGGGAGAAGGCTGCTGTTTCCTTCTCTGTTGGTGGCTCAGGAAGAGGAAGGCAGGAGGGCCCTTTTGGACTCTGTCTCCATGGCATCCTATAGCCGGGCTTTGCCAGAGAGGCCAGAGTGTCTGGCATTTGTCTGGCCATTGATATAATGGGTGCTCTGGTCTCTTTTTTGTCCCCGTTCTTGGCCCCTTCTCCATTGGCTGGGTAGGCTCAGAGGGGTGGGGGATGACATGCTGGTGGACCTCCCTGGAGCCTTGGTGGTAAGCTTAAAGACCAGCCGCGTGGGACTCTGCGCCGTGGATTTTGATGGGCAAAGGCTCTGATATTAACTCTCACTTGCAGCTGTGTAAGTCCAGCTGCGGCTGGGATGAAATGCCCCCAGTTCCATGTGGGCATAGAGAATCTGACTGTGAGACTTCTGCCTCAGATTGTGCGCGGCAATCTTTAGTAGATGACGCTCGGTTGGCTGTCCTGATTCCCAGTCGTCCCTTTGCTTTGAACTACATTCAGGGCCACAGCAGGCACCTGGAGGGACTTAATTTATGGCCTGATCACAGGCTCCGGGAATTATTGCCAACCATATGCTTTCCAGTTGGTGTGGGGTTGTGCATTTATTAGGCTCCGACTGGGATTGTGGATTTCAGAGGCCCCGTGGGACTAACCACAGAGGTGTGTCGGACCGCACACAGCTGATAAGGAACAGGACCCCTTGCAGGGAGGAAAGTCACTGTGGGTGAAAGTGCAGAAAAACTCAGCAGAGTCAATGCAAACCTGAAGGATGAGAGAAATGAAGAAGTCCTGTACCTGTAGCCCTCTGTCCCTAGGGAGCAGATTTTCTCAGGGAGTCCAGGCAACACAGGGTCCATGTGAGATACAAGTCTTGGTCTCATAGTGACACGTCAGAGAGAAAGGGAAAGAAGGAAGACATCTCTGTTGACAGCTGCGGGAAAAGATTATTTTCTTGGGAGAAAGGTTGAGGCCTTTTTTAGTGCCCATGTTTGAGATATATTAATAAGGGAGGTCTTCCCAGACCTAAATACTTTTAAGGCTGGAACTAGAAAAGGGTAGAATATTTATTCATTACTAGATCAGTAGGATGAAAGGGGCCCAGAGAAATTTAACATTGATGTAAAACAGAGGGGGGCCACTAGAGAGTGCGTGGACCCGGAACCCATCGCGGACAGTCACATGCAGGGGGTGAGGGGAGAAACTGCAGGCATTGTCAGGCAAGTTTCCCAGGGGAACAGTCAGTTTTTTAGGGGAGGAGACATGCCCAGGAAACATGCCACACAGTTACTGAGAAGATGGAACACACTCTAAAGAGAATCAATGCACGGAAGAAAGAGATCTAGCCACATCTGAGTTAAATTGACACTAACGGGAGCAGTATTTCAAATCTCTAAATATCACAAGGTGAGAGACTGAGACAGGAGGACTGCAGGTTTGAGGCCAGCCTCACCACAAGACCTGAGCACCTTAGTGAGATCCTCTTTCAAAATAAAAAATAAAATAGGGCTGGGGGTGTAGCTCAGAGGTAGAGTGCCCCTGAGTCCATTCCCCAGTAACTAACACACACACACACACACACACACACACACACACACAATCACAAGATGACAGAAGAGACAGTATGCATGCACCACCCTCCATGGTGAACTTAATGCCAACATTAACCTCCCATGGGGGATCTCCTCCATTTGGGGTTCATATTCAGGTGCTGAGAACTCTGGCAACACTCAGAGCACCCTGGTGAGGGTTCACCCGCCCCTTGTCCCAGTGCTGGGGGGGTCTCCAGGGGCGGGGCCAAGGGCTTGCCCGCCCCACGTCCCCAGCGCGGGAGGGGGTCTTTGGGGGCGGGGCCAGGGGCTGACCCTCCTGTGTTCTCTGTACTGGGCCGCTGGAGATGGGGCCATGACTCATCTACATATGTCCTCGGTTCTGGGGTGTTCCAGGACAGTGTTGGGCTGCTCATGGGGAACGTGGCTTACTGGCTCCTGTGCTCAGAGTTGGGCTGCTCCTGTGTATGGCCACCTCTTCTTTGTCTCTCATCGCACTTGTTGCAGAGGCAGAGGCTCACGGCCCACCCCTTAAAGCCATCGTCGTTGTAGGTGCAGGTCTGGATTGACTTGGGCTTCATTATGTTCCAGAATTGGTCGGTTTCAATGGTGGTCTATAGTTGCTTGTTTCACAAGGATCTGCTGTCTCTTTGCTGTTGGTCTCTGGGAGTTGCGGTGTAGGAGGTGTGGCCCCGCATTTTCGTTGCTGAGCTGTTCCAGGGGGCCATGCTGTGTTCATCCAGGTCCTCAGTGCTGTGATGTTCTGCACCAGTGCTAGGCTACTTCAGGGGGGCCATGTTTCACCCACTTTTTTATCGTTGTTGGGGTGCTCCTATGCCTGGCCGCCTCATCCATGTCTCTCTGCGTCACTTTCTTTGTGCGGGCTGAGGTTCATGTCCCACCCTTTGCAGTCACCGCCGTCGTAGGTGTGGATTTTGTTTGACTTGGGCTTCATCATGGTTCGATGTCGACTGCTTTCGATGGTGGGCTATAATCGCTGGTTTCACAAGAGTCAGCTGTTTCTTTGCTGGAGGATTCCGGGGACTGTGGTGCTGGGTGGCTCAGTTAAGATGGCACCTCTGTCTTGGCTCTCCACTTACCAGGTGAAATGCGTTGAGCTCCCTAACTCCCTCCGCTCCTTCCTCTGACTCACAGTCCTCTGCACTCTGGCTCTCATTATTTGTTGAGTTTTGGCTGTCCTGCTTTTCTTGTCCAGAAGCAGTCTTCCTGCTGTCCGGGCCCTGACTCTTGGAGCACCAGCGACACGCTACCTCTCTCTTTCCCACCATCTTGGTTCTCCCCTGTAAGGCCTCTTTGGCTCTGGCCAGCTCCTGCTCCTTCCGTGCCAACTGGACCCTGAGCTCCGTGACCGAGAGGACCTCAGCAGCCTTGCCGCCCTGAGACTCCTATATCTGCTTCCTGTTCGCCCTACTCTTCTTATTCCTCCATCTCAACATCTCCTTCATCTGCTTCCTGGACCAGGACACCTCTTCCCGCAGGAGCACCGGCTGGCCGCAATCGCCATCTGCTGGAGCTGGAGGTGCCCTGGCGCGGGCCGATCGCTGGGCCCCGCTGCATCTGTGCACAGCTCTCAGGCTGCGGGCCGGTGGTCGCGTGGGCCCCGCCCAAATATATTTTTTAAAAATGGTTGAAAGACCTCTGGGCGCCAGGGTGCGGGCAGGAGAGGGTGCTGGGGAGCGGTGAGCTGTCTCTGTGCTGGGCTCAGCAGCAGCCAGTGCCTGGAGCTCTGCGGCCGGGCCCCAGCCCTGCGGCCTCCTCCCTGCCCTGCTCTTCTTGTTAAGAGGCTGTCTTCCCACCGGCTGAGTTCCGAGTTTTGGAGTGCGGGCAACACGCTTCCTCCCTTCATCTCACTCACCTGTGCTCTGTGGATCTGGTTTGACGTGGATTTCATCACAGTCCGATGTCGACTGCTTTCGATGGTGGACTATAATCGCTGGTTTCACAAGAAGCAGCTGTTTTTTGCTGGAGGATTCCGGGGCCGCGGTGCTGGCGGGGCTCAGCCAAGATGACGCCTTTGTCTCCGCTCTCCGCTTACCAGGTGAAATGCTTTGAATTTCCTACCGCCCTCCGCTCTTTCCACTGCCTCGCATTCCGCTGCACTTTGTCTCCCATTGTTTTGTTGAGTTTTAGCTGCGCTTGTTTTCTTGTCAAGAAGCAGTCTTCCCGCCCACCGAGCTCTAACTTGGATTGTGGGCGAGACGACCGCCTCTTGCTATCCCCCATCTTGGTTCGAGATGAGGTTTGTAAGCAGCTGCAGCTGCACGGCCTGAGACCTCCGTGGAGCCACACACACGTGAGGTGCTGTCGCTGAGCACTGGCCCCCACGTCTTTCTTTTGCTACTTAAAACTGCACTGAAGAGCTGGGTGTGGTGGCGCACGCTTGTAATCCCAGTACTTGGGAGGCTGAGACAGGAGGATTGCGGGTTCGTGGCCAGCCTCAGCTACTTAGTGAGGCCCTCCGCAACTTAGTGAGACCCTGTTTCAAAATAAAGAATAAAAAATAGGGCCGGGGGTGTAGCTCAGAAGTAGAATGCCCCTGGGTTCAATCCCCGGTACCACACACACACACAAAAAAAACTGCATTAAAGATATTTTATCGCCCCCCCTCAAACAACAACAACAGCCCCACAAAAAACCATGCACTAGGTTTTAGGCACATAATTTCCTCGGAAACTGAGAATATGCTGTGTTTCTGAGTTGTGTTGGTTTGGAGCGGGTGCTATGGTACTCCATGTGTCTAGTTACTATGACTTTGGAAAAGATGGAGCCATGCGCTACCTGGGCATGAATGAAATCAACTTTGGAGATGCTAGAGGAAGCGCTCCCATTCCAGGAGGGGAAAGAGCAGGAAGCAGCCAAATGGCCGAACCTAGACTCCTTTGCAGTGAGACCCCCTGTCCCTGCTAAGAATGAATTACAAGTGAGGCGGGGAGGAATCCTGGATTTGACTTTCCTTTCCTTTTATTTATTTATTTATTTATTTATTTTTTTGTACCTGGGATTGAACCCAAGGCATTCTACCCCCAAGCTGTACCCCAACCCTATTTTTATTTTGCAATAAGGTCTTGCTAAGTTGCTGAGGCTCTCTCTAAGTTGCTGAGGCTGACCTCAAACCTTCAATCCTCCTGCCTCAGCCTCCCAAGTACAAAGATTACAGGTGTGCGCCACCATGCCCAGCTCCTTTTAATTTAAAAGAGGGTATGTTTCGAGTGTGTTCTTTGTTACTTTTGAAATTGTAAGGGGGTTTATGTTCACATTTAGGGCACGTTTTGGTTGCTGGTGCCAATGTATTTTATACTTTCAGGTAGTGCTTGTTTTGTGAGCCTCAGGTGAGCTGCACTGAGCATCGTGACCGAGCTGATTGGAGAGAGGAGGTCAAATCTAGGGCACAGTACAGTTTTGCAATTAATTCCTGTCCTATTTGGACCCAATTCAGAGGCCTTGGGGGCCATCAGTCACCTGGCCAACCCGCTGATTCCAGGAGGATACAAAGACTAGCTGTGAGAACCCAGACCTCCCTCTCTTCATCTGAAAGTGGGGCTAACACAATTTAAAGTCTTTGGCAAGGGTTCAGTGAGTAAATACGTGTAAAGCATTTGGAAATGAGACCTGCCACATAGTGGGAGCTATACAAATCAGTGGGCCATATGGTCACACATTTGGTCACAAATGGCCAAATGTCTGCAAAATGGGAGACCGCCCTGGGGCCCTGCTGGTCCCCATCCCCCCATCCCCCTGGGATTGATCGCAAGCACAGGCCCACCAGTCAAGCCCACAGCATGGAGGAGAGAGAAGGAACTTCATGTTGGGGCTTTCTCTCCTGCACGTCCCCTTCAGACAGGAGGAGCAGGTTGGAGGGAACACTTG
>PVJS01004602.1:0-68302 GCA_004027185.1 Glis glis
TTTTTGCGGTACTGGGGATTGAACCCAGGGGTGTTCTACCTCCGTGCTACACCCCCGGCCCTATTTTTTATACTTTATTTTGAAATTGGGTCTCACGAAGTTGCGGAGGGCCTCACTAAGTAGAGAGAGAGAGAGAGAGAGAGAGAGAGGGCTGAGGCTGGCCTCGAACCCAGATCCTACAGTTTCTGCCTCCCAAAGTACTGGGATTACAAGCGTGCGCCACCACGCCCGGCTTTCTCAGTTTCTTCCTGTGCAAAATAGGGTAATAATGCCGGGCGTGGTGGTGCACGCTTGTAATCCCAATACTTTGGGAGGCAGAGACCGGAGGATCCGGGTTCGCGGCCAACCTCAGCGCACATGTGTGCGCGCGTGATCTCTCTCTCTTTCTCTCTCTCTCCTCTCTCCTCTCTCTCTCTCTCTCTCTCTCTCTATCTAGTGAGGCCCTCCGCAACTTCGTGAGACCCGGTTTCAAAAATAAAGCATAAAAAAATAGGGCCGGGGGTGTAGCGCGGAGCTAGAACGCCCCTGCGTTCAATCCCCGGTACCGCCAAAAAAAAAAAAAAACAACAACAAAATAGGGTAATAATTTACAACACTTCACAGGAAGTGGTCAAGTTTAAATGGTGGTGTGTATAAAAAAGAAATGGCACAGATTAAGTGTGAAGCAAATGATATTACGATACATATATCCCACCCATTGGCTTGCTGGGTCTTATTCTCCGTGAACCTTTGCTGTTCTCTGGTCCGTGAATACTGACCTCCCCCAGTGGAGCTGGCATTCCGCCTTGGCTCTAATGGTCCTCGGTTTCAAGCACCTGGGCTCCAAGCATTAGCCTTCTTTCTCTGGACAGACAGGCCCTGGGTAGGGGACAGGGTAGGACTGGGATATTTCAGGAAGTGTCCAGTGTCCAGTATTCTCAGTGGCATCCTAAGGAGAGACAAGGCGCACCAATATGGCCCTATGTGATGGGGGCCCCGCCCCCGCCCAGCTCCGTTTCCCACCCCTCTCCAACTGGCTTCCCGCTCTCCAGCCGCACAGTCCTATTTGCTCTTCTGTAGACCCACCCTGAGTGTGTCCCAAGAAGTTGCTCTGAATGAGCTGTCTCAGTAGGCTGCCTTGCTCTCTGGCTTCTGGTTGGAGTCAGAGAAGACCAGAGGGCAAAAGGAATTCGAGGAAGGAATATTTCTTTCCCCAGTTCTCTCTTTTCTGGGTTAACATGGGTTAGCCACATCCCTCTACTGAAGGTCACAGCTCCATCAAACAGCCGTTCCCATCCAACTGCCATCCTCTGGGCTGAGACAACTATGGCCTGCCCTTGAACCCTTGTGCCTGGTGGGGGATAATGGCTTCCAACTGTTACAAGTCCCGAGGTATTATACTCTCTATTATTTGTTTCCCTAAATCTTGCCCATAACTTTGTAAATAGTCCTTTCATTAAACTATCCTTAAATTACCCAATTTGAACGCACCATCTGTTTCCTGATGGGGCCTTGGCTGATAGCAATGATTTTGCTGCAGATGGCAGTGAAATATCTTGAGGACTGGGTGCCTTTTTCTACCTTGCACCTGAGCTGCCCATCCTGGTGGCAAGGTGGGGTGTAGGATATTGGTGATGGTGGTTGGAGTTTGTCAGAGCTAATGAGATGATTTTGAATGACAGAATAAAGCTAAGATGTGCAAGAGAAAATAGATTCATGAACATGGGGACAATGCTCTGTGAGAAAGGTTATTCTAGCAGCTTTGTGAGAAACAGACTGGGGTAAAAGATAGTTTAAGAAAGAAAGGCCAACTGGGGAACTGCTGCTCTATCCTGGGAACAGAGAGCAAGGGTCTAGACTAGAAAAGGAGGCCTAAGAAAGAAAAGAAGTATTGGAAAGACTCAATGCAAGGAAGAAGCGGAACTTCTTGGCATCTCCTGTTGGGGATGGAAGGACAGGCAAAGGTGCACATTTGTAATCCAAGTACTTGGGAGGCCAAGACAGGAGGATCACAGGTTCAAGGCCAGCCTCAGCAACTTAGCGAGGCCCTCTGCAACTCAGTGAGACTCTGTTTCAAAATAAAAAAATAAAATAAGGCTGGGGGATGGGGGTTTAGCTCAGTGGTAGAATGCCCCTGGGTTCAATCCCCAGTACCACACACACACACAAAAAAAAGAAGGGAGAGTAAAACATAAAACCATAAAACCATAGCACATATGGTATACTAGAGAGTTGAGGAAGATGCTAGAAATAACATGAATGAGGGTGAACAATTGCATGCTAGATTTATTAAATGCTTCCTAGATGATGATAGAAGGGTTGTAAGGGTCTAACAAATATTAACTCACTTAATCCTCTCACTGACTTTATGAAGTAGACCTCCTTATCTCCATCTTAAAAACAAGGAAACGGCACAAAAATGATCCAGTTACGTATCCAGAGCTGCCTATTAAGCAAGTTAGTGAGTAACTGAGCTGGGATAACTCCAGAGCCCGAGCCTGGTGCCTCTCAAGATATGAAGGAAATGGCTGAGTGGCAAGGGGACAGTTGCCCCTACATCAACGGTCTGACTTGATTTTTATCCTAGGTGTCCACTAAGATGACCGTAATTAACTTCTTGCTCTTCCATACTTGCCGAATTCTTTCCTGCTTTTGGCAGGAGTGCTCTACCTTTCCTGCCCACCTAACAACAACCAGCAGCTTTGATGAGCATTTGTCCCGGTGCCGTTACTGTTTCGTGGGCTTGACGTGTATTCGCTCCTTAATCGTCATGACCACCCCATGAAGAAGGCATTATTAATCTCATCCACCAGAAGGCATGCAACCGCGACCGGGAGAAGGGGTTTCTGTCTGTTTTCTTCACCATGATGCTGCCTCGCACATTGTGATGCTCCACAAAGATTTGTTGAATGAATGAGCTTTGCAGATGAGGAAACGGAGGCACAGCTAGGCCTATGATGACACAACTAGTCAGCAGTGGGGTCATGTGTGGGGTTCGGAATCTGGCTTTGCAGTCTGTGTGGTTTTATGAACTTGCGCCAGCTCAGCCTCTAAGACCGGCTCAAATGTCACCTCCCTCGGGAAGCTGGAAGGGAAATGGATCCTCTGAAAAAAATCCTTCCCACTCCTCTTCCCCTCCCATGGGATGCCTTGGAAGAAACAGTGTGTCCCAGCTTCAGGCAGGAACACCAGCCCTACAGCGTCTTGCTTAACCTTTGCGTTCTAGGCTGCTTGCCTGCGGTCCTCCTCGCTTCTCCTCGGCCTCCTCCCTCATTCTTGTCTGCAGTCCTGTCCTCTCCTGGACTCATTTTAGATTCCCAGGATCATCCTCTCACCCTCAGACTCACCCTTTTTCTCCCTCGGTCAAATTCGGGTTGAAATGGTGACACACTGTGCACACAGCCACTTTCCCCCAGTCCCTGAAACCCATTGTGCTCACACTGCAGCAGACACTACTTGGATTTGCATTGCTATCCAACCTTTGACCCCCTCCACATCTCGTTTATACTCTGCAAATTGCAGTTCCTGCTTCTTCTCAAACTTTGCAATTAGGCCTTGTGGGCTGACCTGGGTGTAATGGTCTATAAAGTACAGCTGCTGTTACCCGCTCCTTGACTTCTCACGTTGTAGCAGCCGGGAGAGGACTGTGGTATTTATTAGGTACCTGGTAGAAGCCCAGGGAAGAGGCTAAGGTGGGTTTACCTGTGACAGTGAAGCATAGCTCTTGGACCTACACTAATTTTGCAAAGCCTTGTTTTGAAACCAAGTCTTAAAATTTAGCAAAGGAAAAATGCCAAAAGGACAAGTAGTCTCATCAGCCTTCCCAGAGAGGAGCAGATTGTATTGATGACTGGATTCTGCTCAGCACTGCGTTTGCTATGACCTAAGGCCCCACGAAGGAGCTGTGGATCCAACCACTGATAATAACTAAAACGAAAAATCTCCATTTTCCCAATCGGAGGGTTAGGAATTCATTTTTAAAGCCGTGAGCTTATGAGGAAGTACTATATGATAGAAACCACATATACTATTCATAAACCACAAATACTATTTTTTCTTTGAGGAAGCAGCCAGAGCCTAGGAAGCCAGCTATGAAGGCAAATTGCCTTTCGTGGTCTCGTTTCCATTGCTGGCTCTAAGAGTTTGTGACTCATAACCACAGAGACTTCAGCCGGAGCCCAGGCAGCAGCTTGGAGTTGGGAAAGGAGGTTATGACTGTAGGTGACTAAACACCACCCAGCTGAGGTGGCAGAATCTGGTGCCGCTAATGAGAAAAGATGACTGCTGCCTTTTCTTTCCACACACTGGAGGTTTTCTTTGGCCAATTTTCATTCTCTGCGTAAAATGGCTGACTTGCCTCTCCAGACATAGAGTTTCCACAAATGTACAATTATGGAATGTTTGAACTAGAAAGTTCCTCGTGGAACATCTCGGTCGGCTCAAGTTAGACATGGGGAAACTGAGGCAGGTAACTAACATGAGGTGACATAACGGCTAATGGAGGCCTGGACTGATGTCTCTGAGTTCAGTGTTTTTGTCGTGGGAGCTGCCTTCAGCAAAGGAAAAATGCCAAAGGACAGGTAGTGTCCTCTGCCTTCCCAGGGAGGAGGAGCGACCTCGTGGATCCCTCCACGGGCCACCTGCTGGTCTGGAGCAGAGTACCTGGAGAGGGCAGAATACTCTTTTGTGAATGACACTTTATTGACACTCCTTTTGGTTTGAGGAATGTTCTGATAATCAGTGACATTGGGCACAAGCAACACCTTCAGTGTCATCTGAAGGGCACGGAGCACAGAGGCCGATGGGCAGAGAGGAGCATGTGGCCGTGAGCTTGACCGGCTGTGAGGGCAGAGGGCCTTCGTGCCTGCCTGCTTCAGCCTGCCCAGGACACAGACGCTGTGGCAGCCTGAGCTGTGTCAACCATCGGAGCCGAGAATGTTGTCTCCCCAAATCTTCTTAGCAGGGTTGGGTTAGAGTTGGCAAGAAGTGTGGGAGTTGAAAGGTGGAAGAAAGGCAGCGATTATTACTTTCCCAAGTTCTATTCAGGGCCATGGGTGGTGATGGGGGAACAGAGCCTGCCCTTACTCTGCTCCGTATCCAGTTCTTTAGACGGCTGGCTCTGCGGACCAACAGCAGCTCCAAGCCCAGGGCTGGACACCAGGCTGCAGACCTCCCAGGCAGGAGGGTCTCACACCCCTCCATGAATCACTCATGTGTGTGTGTGTGTGTGTGTGTGTGTGTGTGTGTGTGTGACCAGGGATTGAACCTAGGGGCATTCTACCTCTGAGCTGCACCCCCAGCCCATTTTTTATTTTGAAACAGGGTCTTGCTAAGTTGCTGAGGATCTTGTTAAGTTGCTGAGGCTGGCCTCAAACCTACAATCCTCTTGTCTCAGCCTCTCAAGTACTGGGATTACAGGCATTCGCCACCACACCCAGTAAATCTCCCTTTATTGGCCCCCTTCCATCCATCGCTGACTGTGATGAACTTCTCTGTGTACCTGGTTGGTGACTTCTTTTCACTTCCTCCAACTCACCATTCCACACATTCACTGACTCAGCTCCTCTCACACCTGAAGATGATCTAATTCCTGCAAGAAGGCCTTTCTACTACAGTGCACGGTGATCCTGCTCCCCTGACGGAACCCTAAGTGATTCACACAGCACCTCCAATTTGCTCGCCTCTCCCTGCATTTGGCAAGCCGAAATGAGACCCAAGTGGCAAAGGAGGAACCAGGAACTTCTCTTGCCCTGTGCAGGCAAATAGATGTGGAAGGCACCTCCCTGTACAACTCCTAAGGTAAAGAAAGAATGTTCCTGTGAAAATTCATCAACATGGAGCTGTTTGTGTCAAGCCCTAACGAAAGAATAAATAAAGCCGGGGGCTGTGGAGGAGGGATCTCATGCGCCTGTGCCTGATGACAGGAGCCATCACAGAAGAAGGCCAGAACCACAGCCCTGCACCAGGGCCACTGCAACCTGACACGAAACACACTGCCGCGCGGACATTTGCCCGGCAACTGTCGATCCAACCTTGGACTGATGCCACCCTTTTTGTTTATTCTTGTAGCCAAGAATTATATCAAAACAACTTATGTAATCCTCCTCATTTTGCCTTTAAAAACTTCCCCTTTGCCCCAACCTCCTTGAATTTGCAAACAGTTTACTATGGCACTCACACTCCCAGACAATGGTACTTACTCCCCAGGGTCCCCTTCTCTTCAGCGAATCTCTTGGTTCTTATCTTGGTTAACATTTGGCTATTTTTGTGTGTGTGATTACAAATAAATTTACCTTAAAATTACTTTATTAGTGCATTGCAATTATACATCATAGTGAGGTTCAATGTGTTAAAAACATACATGCACACAGCTCTTTGTGTATTTCCCTCCACAACATACCCTGACCCCCCTTCTCCCTCCCCACCAGAGTTAGGGAGATTGGTAGTAACACCTTCACATAATGCCATAGTATTATTTGAACTGTTTTCTTCTTCAGTGCTCTCTCTTTCCCTCCCTAATACTCTCCCCTAAGCTTCTTCAACTATCTACATCTCTCTCTCTCTCTCTCTCTCTCTCTCTGCATTATTTAAAGTCCCTTATGCTTCCTATTTTCTCTCTATCTTCCACAAATGAGAGAAAACATACCACTCTTGACTTTCTAAGACTGACTAATCTCACTTAGTATAAAGCTCTCTAGTTCCGCCCATTTTCTTGCTAATCCTATAAAGAACTAAAGTCAGAATACTATAGTGGTACATGCATACACATGTTTATAGCAGCACAATTCACAATAGCTAAATTATGGAACCAACCCAGGCGACCATCAACAGATGAATGGATGAGGAAAAGGTAAGTTGACATTTCTAACTCTGACAGCAAAGGACAACCACGGGGAGTGGGAGGGATACATCATGGTGGCCTGTCCACCAGGACAGTGTGTCCATCATCCACAAGCCTTTTCTAAGCCTCTGCAACTCCTCCAACCCTCTCCTTCTCATCTCCCCCAAAAGGACTAAGCTGTACCACAGGACTTTGATATCCTTGTTGTCTAATTGACCAGTGGAGCTGATGACTGGTTTCCTAATCTATTTTGACAGTTCCTATTTCCAGACCCTTCTGGGACCAGATAAGCTGTTAAAAATCAATCTTAATAGGACTATGGTCAACTTAACTTTTCTAGCCCCTTTAAGTATATAATTTGTAGTTTCACACATTATTTTCCCTTCTGGCATTTAAAAACATGAAATGATATTGGTAAAAAAAGTCAGAATATCACTTGAATTAACTTCCTGATACCCAAGAAAAAAACAAGCCTCTGAATCTGAAAACCATTTAACGCACTACCCTCTAGTGAAGTCTACACAGCAGAGGAAGGACGTGACCACATCTGACAGGACATCAAGTACCTCTCTAAAAGATTTTCCCTCTTCTCTGTGGGCAATGCACATTTTCCTTTTAAATTGTGCATTGATTTTATGTTTTTTTTTAATAGCTAGATCAGCAGTTCCTGAGAACGCTGATATGCAGGCTGTTAAATGAATGCTACCACAAGAAAGAATTCTGTGGTCAAACAAAGTGTGGGAAATGCTGGCTTCATTTTTTTTTTTTTCGGCACTGGGGACTGAACCCAGGGGCATTCTACCTCTGAGCTACACCCCCAGCCCTATTTTTTTTTTTTTTTTGCGGTACCGGGGGTTGAACGCAGGGGCGTTCTACCTCCGCGCTACGCTCCCGGCCCTATTTTTTTTATACTTTATTTTGAAACCGGGTCTCATGAAGTTGCGGAGGGCCTCACTAAGTAGAGAGGGAGAGAGAAAGAGAGAGAGAGAAAGAGCTGAGGCTGGCCGCGAACCCGGATCCTCCGGTCTCCGCCTCCCAAAGTACTGGGATTACAAGCGTGCGCCACCACGCCCGGCCTCCAGCCCTATTTTTTATTCTTTATTTTGAAACAGGGTCTCACAAGGTTGCGGAAGGTCTCACTAAGTAGCTGAGGCTGGCTGTGAACCTGCGATCCTCCTGTTTCAGCATCCCAAGTACTGGGATTACTAGCATGCACCACCGTGCCCAGCTATTTTTAAAAAGTTACAGGGTGCCTCCTTGTCACAGGAACTGTGGGGGCACTGAGCAAAAGATACCTGGTCTTAGCCCACACGGGGCTTGCTCTCACCAGAACACAGCTGAGCAAGCTTCCTTCCTAGAAGATTCCTCAGAGTGTCTATGCATTGTCAGGACCAAGGGGAAGAGGCTAGGCCACATTTTTCAAACTAGTTTGATCAAACTTCTTCTAAACTTTTTTTTAAATGTACAGAGTAGAACTAGTTATCCTTGGGTACCTATTTGTGAAAAGTAGACCTAGGTCAAATAAAATCCTGAACTGAACCTATGTGATTCATAAGAAAATATTTCTAAAGAGCAACACTACAACTCTTGTCCAGGCTGAATCTTACAATCACTGAAACCAATATAATTATGTCATTCAGTTTTCATAAAATGTGCTCAGAGCATTGAAATCACATTTGTGAGCAATCCGTGCAGAAATGGATTTTGAAATTCCTGTAACTTTCAGTAGAACAGTGTCTAAAGTATCTACTGCCATGATGATAATTCACTAGGCAGAAAAACAATAGCAGATTCTTGGATTAGAGCTGTGTATATAGTTTTACTGTAAAAGGTTAATGCAACTTGATGCTATGTAGTAGAAGAAAAGACGTGAGATTCTGGGTTGCTTTGGGGGAATCATAATGCAAGTGCCATGCCCACTCAAGGGTCATCTTCTCTGGTAGCTGTTTAAGGTGAATTTTGCCTCATGCTACTGTTGTATAACCATCACCACACTCAAGATGTAGTACATCTTCATCTCTCTCCCTTCCCAAATTCCATTGTGATCCTTCTTAGACATCTACTCACCTTGTCCTCAGGCCTTGTCTACCACTGATCTGTTTTCCACCCCTATATTTTTGCCTTTTGGGGAATGTCATAAAGAGAAGGTAAAAGGGGATCATATAGTATGTACCTCTACTTACTTAGTGTAATGCATTCGAAACTTATTCATGTTGTTGTGTGCCCCAGTTGTCTGTTCTTATTGCTGAATAGTATTCCACTGTATGGGCATACCATGGGTTTTAAAAAACCATTTGCCTATTGAAAGATATTTGAGCAGTTTTTCATTTTTGGTACAATAGTTATGAATAAAACCATAATCACATATGTAGATGGGTTTTCATGTGAATGCGTTTTTATTTCTCTTGGATAAATTACTAGGAATAGGATTGCTGAAACATAGGATAAGTATATGTTTCGTTATATAAAGAGCTGACAAACAGGTTTTAAATGTAGTTGTACCATACTGCATTCTCACCAGCTTTGTATGAACTTTTCAGTTGATTCACAGCCTCACCAGCATTTGATATTGTTATGCTATTTTAAAGAGTAGTTTTAGCCAGGCATGGTAGTGCACGCCTGTAATCTCAGTACTTGGGAGGCTGAGACAGGAGGATCGCAGGTTCGAGGCCAGCCTCAGCTACATAGTGAGGTCCTCTGCAACTTAGTGAGACCCTGTTTCAAAATAAAGAATAAAAAATAGGGCTGAGGATGTAGTTCAGAGGTAGACTTTAGCAAGACCCTCAGCAACTTAGAAAGACCTTGTTTGAAAATTAAAAAATAAAGAGGGCTAGCGGTGTAGCTTGGTGTTAGAATGTCCCTGGGTTCAACCTCCAGTATGAATAAATAAATAAATAAATAAATAGTAGTTTTATATCATTGTGCTTTAATTTGTCTTTCCTTAATGACTAATGATGTCATACATCTTTTCATGTACCTATATGCCACCCATATATCTGTTTTGATCAAGAATCTGTTCAAATCTTTCACTCATTTTTTATAAATTGGATGGTTTCTTTTTTTTTTTTGGTGGTACTGGGGATTGAACCCAGGGACATTCTACTTCTGAGCTACACCCCCAGCCCTATTTTATTATATGTATATTTGTATATTTATTATATGTATATGTATATTATATGTATATTTGAAACATGGTCTCACTAAGTTGCTGAGGGCCTTGCTAAATTGCTGAAGCTGGCCTCAAACCTGCCATCCTCCTGTCTCAGCCTCCCAAGTTCTGGGATTGTAGGTGTGCACCACCATGCCTGGCTCAAGGATGTTTTCTTTCCATATTATTGACATAAGAGTTTCTTTTTAAATTTCATGTACAAATGTTTCATCAGACGTATTTTTGCCAATATCTCTCCCAGTATGTGCTTTGCGTATTCATTTCATTTAAATACTTTTATTGGTATATTATAATCTCACATCATTATGTAATTCACAGTGATAGGGACATACATGCACACAGTACTAATTGTGTTTCTCAAAGAGCAGAAGTTTTAAAGTTTGATTAATTACAATTTATCAGTTTTTTCAGTGTTCCTGCCCTTCCTTCCACTGGCAGCCGAACTCTGCTGGTATTTTTGGGAGGCATTATGAGAGGGGGAATTTCCTGCTTGGGGCGCAGTGGTGGAAGACCTCTAGAAGGCTGGGAGAGGGTGGTGCCTCCCCTCCCCCACCCGCAGGGGGTCTTCACCCCTGTCCTGGGAGTGGCAGTGTTCTTCTGCTCTCCCCGCAGCTTAAGGCTGTTTCCACGGGGGAGGTAGGTTTTGGCAGGGCTTGGGGTTTCCCACCACAGCACCCCTCCCTCCTCTGGTCAGCCATCGCCAAATGAGGCTTGCTCAGGTCTCCTGCCCCATCCTCAACTTCCTGCTGGATGCAGGTGTGTCAGAAGAGCCTGGGTGTGAGCACAGCCTTCCTTCCTTCCTGCCAGGGAATCCCTGGGAGTCAAACTTGAAATTTAGCAATTCACCAAGCACTTGAGCTGAATTTGTCCTGCCTGTGTGCAAAGCACCCAGTGTCTTGAGCCAGGCTCATGTCCCACCTCCTTGGATGGGCCTGGATTTTCTTGAAGTTTAGTTAAATGCTTTCTTCATGGCCTCACCAGGGTTCAAGAGAATTATGACTTTGCAGCTTATTCAGCCTTTTCTTGTTGCTGTGCTGGGGTGGTGGTGTTCTGCCCAGGTTTCTACACACTAGGTAGAAGCGCAGGCTTCTCTCTCTCCATAACCTCACACATCCCTCACTCCTTCCAGCCTGCTTGCTTCTCCCTTAGGCCAACCTACAGGCAGAAGTGCCAAGGCCTACTTCCAGTAGGCAGAGAAGCCCAGCTCTCTTTCTGTCTTATTCTCACACATCCAGGTAACACGTGAGGTTCTTTATTTTTCTTAATCAAAAACTAAGAGCACATGAAGATCTTTTATAGGACTAATGAAGTATTTACAACTTACAACTCATATATACATATGCATATATATGTTGAGAGAGAGAGAGAGAGAGATTGGGAATTGAACCCAGGGGTACTCTCTCGGGTCCCGCCCGAGAGTGGCACGAAACTGACAGGGAAGTAAACGCTGGACAGCCCGAAAAAACACACCATGGGCTGGGAGACATGTCGAGCACGATCTCGTTTATTAGAAAGCCAATCGCCCTTTTAAAGTAGAGGCCATAAAGGAAACTCCCAAGAAGTAGGGTGTGGCCCAATGGCACGCGAGGGTTGGGTCAATACGGCCCCCCCCTGTAACCTATCATAGGTGGAGGCACCTGTTGTCTGTGAGCACGGAATGAGGTAACTGCCTATCATAGCCCTCCTGAGGTTAGGTGGGGCTATCTGTGGGACCTCCCTCTGAGGGGTCCGCCAGCGCCATCTTTGCCATTGATATGCTGAGTCACTGCCATGTGGAAGAGGCCCGGTACTCTAGAGCAGGCTTCTGCTAGTCCACCAGGCCCTTTCATGGCACTGGGTGGAGAGCCCAGCAGTACTCTACCACTGAGCTACATCCCCAGCCCTATTTTATTTTTTATTTTTGAAACATGGTCTTGCTAAGTTGCTGACGATGGCCTTGACTTATAATTGTATGTGTTCAACTGAAAGTACCAGAAAACACAACCATTTACTAAATCTCTATGATGCTCATTACCTTGCTGCAAGAAGGCTGGAGATAAGGAGTCCCAGGGTTAATTTGATGACTTAATGATGTCTTCAGTGGCACTAACCTTAGCATCTATCTCTCTCTTCCTCGTAATTATGAGGATGCTGCTACATCACTGGACATTACTTCTTTACTCAACAGTGCTCAAAGGAAGAAACGTAGGAAAGCAATAAAGAGTAAAAGCCTGCATCAGTGACATTATTTGATGCAGACACCCAAATTTACTCTAGTTAAGAAGAAAAGCATGTGTTAAAGAAGAGTCAATAGTTTGTCATGTCATCGAAAGTCTGAAAACAGTCTTTCTAGCCAGGAATCGGGACAAGGCCACGAGGGACAATGCCCAAGCAGAACACAGGTCCGTTCTGGATGACACAGGGCAGAGACAGCCATCTCCTTGCAGGAGGCTGATCACAAGAAGCAGAGCCTTCCATCTGCACGCAGGCCAGGATGTCGGCCACGGTGCTCACTCACACCAGCCCACGTCTCTCTTTCACATCTGCTTGATCAAACCCAGGTTGTACGTCTCCATCCTAGCCGCATCTGAGTCTTTGAAGTGGGATTTTTTGATTCTAAAAGTGGGGCCGAGTGCATACTATGAGCAACGGATGAGGAGACTGAGTCTTTCTCTCAGAGTAGCATAACTTTTCCATCAAAACCCAGATTTTCTTAGTAAGAAAGGGATGAGGTAGAGGGCTTGTTGGGTAGGCAAACTCTTCCTTCATTCAAATAGTTGGGCACTAAGTTTATGCCAGACACTGTTCTAGTTGCTCGGGATGGATCAGGGAACAAAGCAAAATTTATTTCTGCCCTCAAGGAGCTTATCTTCCAGTGGGAGGAGACAGGCATAAGTATATAGTATTAAGTATATAATATTAAGATAGGTCATGCTGGAATGTGGTAAGTGACCTGGAAAAGAAAGAAAGTGAGCCGGGCGTGGTGGCGCACGCTTGTAATCCCAGTACTTTGGGAGGCGGAGACCGGAGGATCCTGGTTCGTGGCCAGCCTCACCTCTCTCGCACTCTCTCTCCCTGTCTCTCTCTCTCTCTCTCTCTCTCTCTCTCTCTCTCTCTCTCTCTCTCTCCGTGGTGAGGCCCTCCGCAACTTCGTGAGACCCGGTTTCAAAATTAAGTATAAAAAAATAGGGTCGGGGGCGTAGCGCGGAGGTAGAACGCCCCTGTGTTCAATCCCTGGTACCACAAAAAAAAAAAAAAGAAAGAAAGAAAGTGGAGCAGGGAGTATAGTGGTTAGCGGAGGAGCAAGAATCAAATTATGTACTAAGTAGGGTACTTAGGATGGACTTCTTGGAAAAGTGAGATCTCAGCAAAGACTTGAAGGGGAGGAGCGCCTTCTGGGTTTATCTGGGGCCAGCGATTCTTGAGCCTTGCGGCTTTCTGGGGTCAGCTATCCCTGCTCTCTTGAAGTCTCTTACAGCGAGCACACTTTTCCCTCCTTGTACAAGACCTCCAAGACAAAAGTGACCCTGGTATGTGCAAGAGACAGTAAGGAGGCCAGTGTGGCTGCTGAGGAGTGAGGAGAGAGTGCCAGGGGTGAGCCTGGGGAAGGAATGGCAAACTAGATTGTGTGGGGCCCATGGTCATTTTAAGACCTCTAGTTTCTTTTGTTTCTTGTGATTTTAAAAGAGAGAGAGAGGGTCTCAGTATGTTGCCCAGGCTTGTCCCTAGCTCTTAGGCTCAAGGGATCTTCCTGCCTCATTCTCCTGAGTGGCTGTTATTATAGGTGTATGCCATTGTACTCTGTTAGGACTCCAGTTTTTAGAGCAATTACAAAGGAGTACCATTGCAGGCTTATGAGCAGACAAGAAACATGATCTGAGTTTTCAGAGAATAGTCTGACTGCTGTGTTTTGAACAGATGGCTGGGGACAAGGAAGGAAGCAGGAATATGTATTAGGAAACTAATGCAGAGACAAAGGTGCTAAGAGCAGAGCGCTACGGTGCAGAGGGGTGAGCACTAAGGGAGCTTCGTGTGTTGAGACCGAGCCAGCATGACTTACTGAGGGGATAAATGGGGGCTGGGAAGGGAGGCCCAATGAAGACCATTCCATGGGTTTTGTTCTGAGCAACTGAAGGGATGGAGCTATCATTAGCTGGGATGGGAAAGCTGTGGGTGGAACAGATTCAAGGAGGTGGTGGCCAGAGCTCAATTGTGCAGAGGTACGTTTGAGATGTCTTTGAGACAATAGGCAGTTGTGTGTGTGAGCTTACTATGCGAGTGAGGAGTATGGGCTGTGGATATAAATGGTCTGCAAGCGGCACCAGCCAGCACCAGCTTTGGTTTTAAATAGGAGCATATTTTTTCCTCCCTATGCAAGGGTTCCAAATTAATAAAACCCTTTGATGCTTTCCAAAGGCATTTATGCTTTAGAAATTGAAAGACACTTTTATTTTCTTGAGAGATTTAATCAAGATAAAGTAGCTAAGTTAAAACAAAGAATTATTAACAGTGTTAAGGATCCTTACTGCTTTTGCTCACTGTTTTTCTGGCTGAGTTTTGAGGGAAAGCAGGATGTTGTAGTATGAAGGGTGTGAGCCCTGGCATGAGACAGGCCAGAGTTTGAGTCCAGGTCCCCCCGGTCATTAACTGAGTGTCCTGGGCAACTTGCATAACTTCCAGGAAGCTCAAAATCAGGAGAAAACAAGTCACCTACTGTTCTTGTAGTTTTTTTTTCTGTAGTGCTAGTGATTAAGCCCAGGGGTACTCCATCACTGTGCTACATCCCCCGCCCTTTTTATTTTTTATTTTGAGATAGGATCTAGTTAAGTTGTTGAGGCTGGCCTCAAATGATCCTTTTGTCTCAGTCTCCTGAGTGGCTGGGATTACAGGCATGAACCACCATCCCGGGCTGTCATCACAATTTTAAAATAATATTGTTATCTAGCACCTGTCAGAATGCTGGGCAATTCATTCACTCATCCAGTGGCTACGAATACCTACCCATTATGGGCCAGGCGCCGCACTAGGTAATGAGCACGCACTGTGACGACAACTGGCTGTGCTTCCTTTCTGGAAGTTGCAGTATGGGAAGCAAGTAATCTATTAAAGAGGAAACTAGAATGTCCCGGCAAACGTGTGAAAACCTGTACAATCTCACTAATTGAGGAGAAATGCAGATTAGCCTTATCAGGAGACATTATCTCATGCTAAGTAGATTAGGGGGAAAGTAATAATACCAAAGTTTGGTAAGTGAAGGTGGGAATTCAAATTGTGCAACCACTTTGGAGATCAACTTGACAATATCCAGTGAAGAGGAAGAGGTGCATTGCCTACAACGCAGGCGGTCCACTTCAGGACTGTGCCCCAGAGAAATGCGTACGTGTGCTCAGGGTGACACCACAGGATGCTCACTGTAGCACTTGCAGTGACAGAAAAAAGTGGAAGCAGAGCTGGGGGCGCACGCAGCTCAGTGGCAGAACACTGGCCTAGCACGCACACGGCCCTGGGTTCTATCCCGAGCACCACAAAAACCGAAACAGATGAAGAAAAAAAAAATGGAAGCAATCTAAATGTCAGTCAGTAAGGGATTCAAATAGTGAAATAAGATTCTGGAGTTGAAGATGAATGAGTCACATAGGTCAACATGCAAAAGGCCTCCAAAAAAGTTAGGTTAAAAAAAGCAAGCTACAAAATGCATTATGCTTTGTCTAATTTAAACACCACACAAAACACTGTTATATAGTTAAATGTTAAAATATCCATGGGAAGGAGGAGAATGAGGAATGAAATAGATGGAGCAAGAATGGAAGGCTTAGCTGTAGCTGTGATGACTTAGCTCTTAAAAAAATAAAAAAAAGAGCCGGGCGTGGTGGCGCATGCTTGTAATCCCAGTACTTTGGGAGGCAGAGACCGGAGGATCCGGGTTCAAGGCCAGCCTCAGCTCTCTGTCTCTCTCTCTCTCTCTTTCTCTCTCTCCCTGTCTCTCTCTGTTTCTCTCTCTCTCTCTCTCTCTCTCTCTCTCTACTTAGTGAGGCCCTCTGCAACTTCGTGAGACCCGGTTTCAAAATAAAGTATAAAAAATAGGGCCGGGGGTGTAGTACGGAGGTAGAACGCCCCTGTGTTCAATACCCGGTACTGCAAAATAACTAACTAACTAACTAACTAAATAAATAAATAAAGAAGCCAGAAGCTGGCGTCGTGGCACACACGTGTAATTCCAGTACTTGGGAAGCTGAGACAGGAAGATCACAGATTCAAGGCTAGGTTCAGTAACATAGCGAGACTCTTAACCACCTAGTAAGACCCTGTTTCAAAAACAAAAAATAAAAGGGTTCGGGGGTATAGCTTGGAAGTAGAATGCCCCTGGATTCAATCCCCAGTACCCAAAAATAAAATAAAATAAAATAAAATAAAATAAAATAAAATAAAATAAAAAAAAGTAAAGCTGGAATGGCGGAACATGCCTGTAATTTTAGGGACTCAGGAAGATTAGGAAGGAGGATCAAAAGTTTTTTTTTTTTAGAGTGACATTCTAAAAAAAAAAGTTTTTGCCAGCCTGGGCAACTTCTCAAGACTCTGTCTCAAAATTTAAAAAAATAAAATAAAAAGGGCTGGGGATGTAATTCAGTGATAGAGTACCCTTGGGTTCAATCCCCAGTGCCCCCCCCCCACACACACATATGCACATGCACAAAAAAAAGAAAGAAAAGAAGCAAATGATCATGGCAGAATGTTTTATTAAATCCAGGAGCTTCCACGAGTGGTTGTTGTTTCATGTACTTCTCTGTATGTTTGAAATATTTCACAATTAAATGTTTAAAAGTACATTGTGGTAAAATATACATAACATTTACCATTTTAATCATTTTTAAGTGTGCAGTTCAGTGACGTTAAGTATCTTTATATCATTGTACAACGATCACCATCATCCACCTCCAGCACATCTGTCATCTTCCCAAACAGCCTCTGTATCCACCCCTCACCATCACCCCAACCCCCTCCCAGGCCCCAGCAGCCACCACCTACTTCCAGCCTCTGTGAATCTGCTTACTCCAGGGACCTGATAAAAGCAGCATCATACTGCATTTGTCCTTTTGCTACTGACTCATTCACTTAGCAAGTCTTCAAGGTTCGGCCCAGCTATAGCGTGTGTTAGAATTTCATTTCTTTTTAAGGATGAAAAAAATTCCATTGTGTGTGTAGGTCACATTTTGCTTATTCATTAGTTGATGGACACCTGGTTTGCTTATACTTTCTGACTGTTGTGATTACTATTAAGTATTAAAACAATTAAATAATAGGGAGGTTATAAATAGAAAAGGCAAAAATAAAACAAATTACTACTCAGCCGGCGGAGGCAGGGCTGGCTGTGGGTGGCGACGGTCCTCTGCCACCTGGGCTTCTGCATCTGCCCCTCATGCCACTGCTGCCTCTATCTGTGATGTCCCTCACAGCATCCTTCTTGCTGAAGCTGGAAGAAACCACAAAAGAAAAATGATTTCAGGCGATTGGCAACTGGAAGTATTGGGACTGAGAACTGTTTCGAGCCCCCCGTGCTAGTGAGCCAAGCGCGGTTGCCCCGACCCGCCCAGATCTTGCTCACAGACCCCGTGCCTTTGGGGCACCATGCCTGTCACTACTGCTTGTCTGAGTGTTCCCAGATGCCCTCTGCCAGGCGTTTCTCAATCTGAAAGCACCAGGCTGCTCCCCCCCCCCCCGACCAGGCTCCTTAACTTCATGTCAGGTAATGTAAGACATGTGAAAGTGGAGCTGCTCTGCCTGGTTAAGGCGTGGGGACAGGATGGGTGTGAAGCTGTGGACCCAACCCCCAGCGCAGTGTGGCAAAGCCCAGTTTGAAAATAGCTGCATACAATTAGTGATTAGAAGCCCCAGTCCTGAAGCATGGTGACGTCTGGGAACACATGAAGGAAGAGGAGAATTCTCATCCAGATAGGGTCAAGCTCTTTTGTGCAAGGTGAATAATCTGGTTGAAGTGCACGTGTGTGTGTGTGTGTGTGTGTGTGTGTGTGTGTGTGTGTGGTGTGTGTGTATGTAGTATTTGATTGCTTGGTCCCACTCCACATTGCCTGAGCAATCTTAGATATACCCCCACCCCAGACCCTTTGGGGTCTTCAGGGCATGATTTGAAAATCACCAACTTGTCTGATCTCATTTAATCCTCCTGATGCTCTGCAAACTGTTATCCCCACATAACAAACGGTGAAACTGAGGCAAAGTCCCACAGGTAGGCAGTGGTTGAGTGGGGAAGGCTCCTTCTGGAGACATGACCTCATCGTTGGGTAGAGAGGCACGCACTACAGCAGCTTGAGGGAGGAGCTTGCTGGGAACCATGGAGACTAACCAGACAGGGATCCTCTCCCATGTTGGGAGGCCCTCTTTGGCACGCAGAAACAAAGCAATTTGTAGCTGTTGGGAAGCAGCCAAACATGGCAGGCTGAGCCATTGCTGGTTTTATTGCTTCTCTCCTGGGGATCCCACAGCACTTGGGTCTCTCCTCTTCTTCTTGAACTCTGGGTCTCCTTACCTGCTTGCTGGCTGGGAGACCTACAGGATGCCAGGTGACTGGTAGAAAACACCCTTGGCCAGGCAGCAGGGGCTTCCGTTTCTCCTCTGCAGGCTAAGAGAAGACCCGGAGAACAGGAAATGAAGGAGAGAACCGGAAGCTAGTTGCTAGCTGAAAGAAAAGGTTGATGGGACAGGGGTGTCATGGGCCACGTTGGAGGAGCAAAGGCCGTCTTGGGAGATGGTTATGGCCTTTGTGCAAAGCTCCCCTTGGGAACAATTTCTGTGTCCTTCTGGACAGGACCCTTTTCTCTAATGGCCTCTTGGAAGGTGCTATAGAAAGGGCCAAGAAGACAAACTGACTCCTTTAAAAAATGACTACCCCTAAAATACCTTTGGAAATTTCAAGAAGTCCTTGAACAGAATCTGAATTTTATTCTTATTTTGGCTTTCCCTGAGGAAATTCAGCATGAGCCTGTCTCCCCCTTGTGGAATTAATTTCATCTCCAGATTGTACAGTTTTGAGTAAAGTGTGAAACTTGGGGACTTCTGTTTGCCTTGTTTCTCCACAGTTTTCCGTGGCACAAAAAAAGGAAGCATTATTATAACTATCAAAGAAAATGCTTGTTTTGGTTTTCTGAATTAAGCATTTTAAAATGATTGTTTTAATCTAATACTTTATAGTATGAAAATTCTCCCTGTCAAATCTAGTGCTTAGAGACAGCATGAGTTTAAAATTACTTAATTATTCAATATTAGGCCAAGTTTCTTCTCCATTTTATGGCTAAGGAAAGGAAAAGAAGACTGTGATAAAAATAAATTTATATATCTTTTGCCAAATTGTTAGCAATAATACAGCAATAATTAATATTTATTGATCACTTGCTTCTTGTTGAGCATTAGGCCAAGCACTTTGCTTACATTTTCTTACTGACTCTTGGTAATAAAATTATTAGTCTAATTTTACTAGGATATTGAGGCTTAAAGAGTCTAAGTAACTTGCTTCAGGTCACACAACCAGTAGCTTAGGCTTAAATTGGATTAGTACCAGTGATCTGAAATGGAGACTTAGGAACGAAACATAATAGAACACACATTAAATTGCTCTCCTAAATTTTTGCTTTTGAGGGATGAGCTGAGAGATATGTAACTAATCGATGGGATTTCTTCCTCTTCTGTAATATTGTGAAGGATAATCGGCTTGAAAAGAATGCGGGTGGATTATATTTTATAATTATTTGTGTGGGTAAATTGAACTTTAAAATATGGGCCAGTTTTGATTAGTAATAAAGGGACATTACTCATGCCAGAAGAGGGAAGTTGGGACCCAGCTGTCCTGTGTGGAAAAGGTTGCCTGACGTCAGTCCTGCTCCTTTATTGCTTCTAGCTAATCCACCCCATTGATTGCAGGTTGCTAATGAGATAGATAGTACAAACCAGCATGAACATGATGTGACCAAGCTGCATTACTGAGCTGGAAACCCCTGGGGCGAGACAGCAAGAAAGGGTAGGCTAATAGAAGCTCTTCTGAAACAAGTCAGTCTTTTAACTACTCACAATGGCATCTTTGTCAATTTCCTATACAGTGTTATCCTGCTATATTTGAATTGAATTTAGATCTACATACAAGAGACTGCATAAACAGATGCCATTAGTGACCTCCTTCAAATTGTGCACTCTTACTGGGTGTGGTGGCACACGTTTGTAATCCCAATACTCCGGAGGGTGAGACAGGAGTGTTGCAGGTTTGAGGCCAGCCTCAGAAATTTAGGCCCTCAGCAACTTAGTGAGATTCTCTTTCAAAACAAAATTAAAAGGGCTAGGAGTGTAGCTCAGAGGTAGAATGTCCCTGGGTTCATTCCCAGCACCTGCCCCCCCCCACACACACACACAAAGAAAAAGCAACGTGGCCTCTTGCCCGCCTTGGTGATTGCTTTCCTCATGAATCTGCCTGTGAGTGAAGAGGAGGGAGCCATCCTGCCATGTTCGTCCTGTCACTGCCCAGGACCCTTCTGCCTCTGGACACTGTCTGGTACAATGGAGGAAAATCCGTGGGCCCAGGACTGATTCTTTTGAGCAGAAATAGCTGCTATCAATTACTGGAAGGAGCACAGAGCCATTCTAACGTGGTTGATGAGTGAGGCTAAACATCTTTAATGCAAAGATGGAAATGACGGCCTCTGACACAGTGGCTCATTCTGATTCAGCGTAAAAATTGAGTTCAAAGGGGCTTAGTTTTAGTCAATGGACATGAATACAGAATATCAGGATGCTTTGGGCAGAAACCCAAAGCTCCAAATTCAACTGGCTTAAGCAAAGGGGGAAATTATTTTTCTTGGAAAAAATAAGTGCCAAAGCAGCTCCAAGGTTGGTAAATTCAGAGGTAAAATGATGTCATCAAAGATTCCTTTTTTTTTTTCTGTGTTTTCACTCTGTCATTGTGTCCAGTCAGTCTCATCCTATAGCTTGCTGTACTCAAAATCACAAGATGGCTGCTGTGTCTTCAGGTGTTACGTGCAGACATGAAAACATCCAGTAGAACTGATTTTCCTTTCCTTGGACTATTTTTCCCCCTCCAAAATTAAAGGAACCACAGTCTGAGACCCCACAGATATTTGCTCATAGCTTATTGGCCATTACTATATGGCATGCCCATGGTAAATGCCCTGGCAAGGAAAATGGTACCACCATAATTGGCTTGGACCAGGCGAGATTTATCCTTGAATCATGTGGAATAGGCACAGCCCCAGGAATGAAATAGGGACTATGCTGTCATTTAAAAAGGGGAAGGAGGGGAAATGGCTGTTGTGTAGCCACCAAAAGTGCCTACGACAGATGGTTTGGAATATGTGAGTACGTTTATATGGGTTTTATTTTTTGAAAGCCATTCTTTTAAGGATCCTATTTTTAGTTCAGACCCAATCTCAACCGTTTGGAATGCAATTTGCCAGAAATAACCACATCCAACACCTATAGGAACTTTGAGTGAAACACCTCTGAAGGAGAAGAAGAGGAAGAAGAAAGAAACCTTAGAAGAGTTCTGCCCTCTTGACATTAGAGAATCCTAACAAATAACCAGTGTTTTTACCACTGCCGTTGACATTCAGTCTAACAATGGACCTCCGCCATGCAACCTTGCCAGCAGTTTCCAGACCACCAAAAAGAAGAAAGTCCATGAAGTCTTAATTTTAAAATATGTGCTTTAACAATTCACAATAGCCAATTCATGGAACCAACCCAGGTGTCCATCAACAGATGAATGGTTTACAAAAGTATGGGATATACACACAGTGGAATTCTACACAGCAATAAAGAAGAACAAAATTATGTCATTTGCAGGAAAATGGATGGACATTGAGAACATTATGTTAAATGAGATTAGCCAGTCACAGAAAGTGAAGAGTCATATGTTTTCTCTCATATGCGGAAGCTAGGGAGTAATTGGGGTACAAGAAGGACTTTAGATAATGGAGGAGAAACACCAGTGGGGAGATGGAGAGGGTCTAGGGGAGGGCGGTGGTGGGGGCAGGAGGGAGAATCAGTGACGGAAACACCACCACTGAAGTTATGTACATATGTGAAATTACCAATGCCAATCTCAATGTCATGTATAGGGAAGGGGAGGAAGTGGGGAGGGAGCCAGGGGACAGCTCAGCAAGGACTGGACTACATTATGATGTGAGACAGTAATGCACCAATAAAAGTATATTAGAACAAAAAATAACTTTAATATTTACCATGCCAGTGAAATTGCCCTCCATGTGAAATGATTAGGACTGCAGCTTCAGGAGGTTAAGGGAGGGGAGGAGAGAGGGAAATGAGAAATGAGTAGAGCTGCAAGGTAGGAAGCAGCCGTCTAGATTAAATACAAGAAATTCCTATGGCAGGACCGTCAGAGGACTCTCACCAACAGCTTCAATTCAACTTGCGTTGCTGATCCGCGACCCCCTTCAGTCACCCCCCCATCGGTGTTGTCTTGCCTTACACCCTAATGCCTCATATGAGTGTTTAGGGGAAATGAAAAAGGCTCAATTCCACATCAGGCTCAGTGTGGGGAAGAGATGGCGACATTTGCATGAGATGGAGTTTAATAAAAGAAGAAATCTGGCATCACAGGTGACTGTGACAAAGTACACCCCGGCATGTACAGAAATTGTGAAGGTGGCTTCACATTCCCCATGGGATTCAGAAAGGAGCAAAACCATTTTATTTAAATCTTAAAGGCAGGAGGTATCAGCTGACACATGAGTTTCCTTGATGTTATCAAAATAAATGCAATGAGCGGGGAGCGGGGTGGTGATGCTTGCCTACAATGCCAGTACTTGGGAGGCTGAGACAGGAGGATCTCAGGTTCGAGGCCAGCCTCAGCAACTTAGCGAGTCCCTATTTCAAAATAAATAAAAAAGTATTGGGGGTGTAGCTTGGAGGTAGAATGCCCTTGGGTTCTATCCCCAGTTCCAAAATAAATAAATGAATAAATAAATGCAATGGTACTGAGCAAAGTTTTATGTATGTTTATTTCCATGTTTTGGAAAATATATTCTATCTAAAGCTGAATCCTTAAAATTTTTATTATGGGTTTTATCCTATTCTATTTAAAAAACACATAACACAATTTTATAGGCCTGCTACTTTGGAGGATAGTGGAAGATATTTGTGTAGTCATTATAAATTCATTTGAGTAGGTTTGAATTTTAAACAGTAAAATTGCATAAAAGGGGCTAAAAACTCAAAATAGATGTATTGATCTGAATTAAACTGGTGCAGGCGATTAAAATAGATTTATGTGGTTTTCAAAATTTATTTTCCTTTTTTTCTACATGTTCCTCGACTTTTGAAAGAGTCTTAAGACACTGGTTAAGCATTTGCTGCACCCTGTGAGGCTAGTTTACTTCTTTTCAGTTGGCTATAGATGTGTTTTCCTGGTGGATGCCAACTCTTTAGTTTTTTGTTTTAATGCTAAATATTGATCAATTAGAACTTGGGCCTGTGATAACATACATGAACGTATCAAGTGGATAAAAGGGACCAAGGTGACCATGGTTCTAAAAACTGAGGAAAGGTTAATGTCCATCTCTCTGCACCTCCATATGGAACATCTCTCCTAGATGAGTGCTGGGGCCCAATGTTTCCCTCTTGTGGGCTGGGGACCATTGCAGAAGCCCTGTGATTTTACAGGGTATGAGGACACTGAATAGATTCTGTACCTGTGTGTGTGACAACTTGTCAAAGTGTGTGACTACTTGTCAAGGTGTGTAGATACTATTGTGATTAAGAAAATACAAATTCATTGGGAAGTATTGTTAAATTAATAGTAGTTTTTGTTTCTAGAATTTCTGTTAATGAACTACTACAAGTATGATTATTATGTGGTTGTCTGGTAATTTCTTTTTATGTTTAAGAAAAGGTTTGCATAAGAGCAGAAAAAATTGCAATAAAAGCCAAATGTTACTGGGCTGGTTAAATAAAAGATGGTGCATTCTTATAATTGAAATACTAGGGAGCCATTAAAGATCATGTTGTAGGGAAAGAATCATGTTGTAGGGTCAAATATTGAACAAGGAAAATGTGTTTGCAGAATATTAAGTGGAAAAATCAGGTTATAAACCAGTATCATAATGTAGTGATATATATTCAATACATACACACACACTATATATATATTCTATATATCTATTCTACATATCATAGAGAATAAAAGGATATTGTCTTTGGGGAATAAAATTGCAGGGCTTTTTCCTTTTCATTTTTTAAGTGCTCTATAACTTCAGTTGCAAGTGAAATTTAAATTTATTTTTAAGGGTCCTTTTATTAGAGGGTTGCTATTGTCCAATAAATAAATCAGTGTTCATGACCCTTGGCCTTTTCACCCTACTAGGAATGCGAAGGTTGTTTAATATTGTGGACGTGTGAGACAATATGGCCCAGCCTTTGCTGGAAGCCCTTTCCCTCACCCCGTCGTCTGTGGCATCCTGCTAATGATGTGACTTGACACTCTGTCACTGGACCCTGGGGAGGAAGCGCAGCTGGGCACTTTCTCAGGAAAGGAAAGGCCTTCCCTAATGGCTGGGCGAAGATGTGGAGTCATTGAAAAGAAGGGTTGAGATTATAAAACCCCCTCCCTCTGCTCTAAGCAAAAATGGGTGCACGTATGGGTGTGTGTAGCATGTATGTCTACGGTGCCTTTCAATAAGGGAAAGTTGTAATTAGAGTGAAGTGTGGCTCTGGGCTAGAGTGAGCCATTACTGCCCCTTTCCTGAGCTTGCAGATGGACAGAATTATGTTGCCTTAATAATGAGACTCTTAAGTGCCAGCTGTCATCCAGCGCTGCAGCCCTCCACGCTAACAAAGCCCTCATTAAATGGTTTGCTTGGAATAATTTGCCTCTTCTCCTTGCCTTGCTAGCAACTGACAACCCGGCCCCTCTGCCCCTCCCTCCAGACCTTCCATGGACACCGTTAATCACAGAAAAAGAAGGCTGTGCACCGGGTGATGGGATGGTAATTTTTTAATCCAACGTGTCTTTATATTATTTTTATGCCGTTTCATAAGTTTTTAAACGAGGTTGGTAGCTAACATCCCGTGCTATCATTCATTCTGTGGCAAAATAATAATTGCTAATTTTCTTCTTCAGAGAACCAGAGCTTTTATCAGGAATAACATTATGCAAATGACTATGCAAATGTCAACCAGAGGAGTATCTGGGAAAAAAAAGTTCAGATAAAGCCTTCAGAACATATCCGAAGTTGGCTGAAAAAAAAAAAACTGAACATTTTAAACTATAAGGTCACCATAGCAGCAAAGAGAATTTATTACTAATAAGAATTTTGCCAGAAAGCTCTACACTCTTAAACAAAAGAGCAAGGGCATACGTTAGTATTTATTCTAGCTTAATTTATTTATGATACATTCCAGGTTGTCCTTGGCAATTGTTAAGTCCCCTTGGGATGGAGTCTCTTCATCCTTTTTATGGTGGCTAACAGTTCAAAATGCTTCACGTACAACCTTCTTGGCCTTAAGAATTAATCCTTTACTTTCTCCATCTTTTTCTGATCATTAGGATTTTTAGCTTTCTTGTGTTGAATATTACTGGAAGGAAGTTGATGTAAATATAGAGAAAAATGTACAATCATTTCAAAATGTGACTCTCACTGTATTGGTAAAGAAACGGTGTCTTTAAAACTCTATGGCAGTCCTCAGGATGTTTCTTCAGAGACACCCAGGAAAGAGTCCACTCTCAGTCAGCAGCAAACTGGATAAACTCCAACGCTGTTGAGCTCACATAGGTAATGTACGAATATATCCAGTGACCAAAAAAGGAAAATTGTAATTTAGTAAGTCTCATGATAGCAAACCTGAGGTTTTCATTTTGTTCTTTTTTTAAAAAAAAAGATGAATTATTTAAATTTAATACAAGAGTATTTTAAAGACCATTGCTTTTGCAGGGTATGGTAGCACATCCTGAGACAGGAGGATTACAGGTTCACGTCCAGCCTCAGCTACTTAGTGAGGTCCTCCGCAACTTAGTGAGACCGTGTTTCAAAATAAAGAATAAAAAATAGGGCTGGGAGTGTAGCTCAGAGGTAGAATGCCCCTGGGTTCAATTCCCAGTACTGCAAATAAATAAATAAGTAAATAAATAAATATAAATAAATACCATTGCTTTAAAATCTCCATAAGTAAAATCAATACCCAAATCCTACCCAAAGGATAGGATAAATATATAAAATATCTCACTTGCCCTGGCCTGAATTTTCTACCAGAGAATCCCTCTCTGTGATGTGAATCTGTTTCCAGAGCAGAGACATCCTGGACTAGAGTAAATGGAGCAGCTGCTGGTCTTTAACCCAAGCTTACTGAAAACGCAGATCCCTGGCCCCACCCAGCTCCATCCCCAGGACCACTATGTCTGGGGCATAAAATTTGGGCTCTCAGTAGACTTAGTCTTCAAAAGTGCTTTGTTAGACCATCAAAAATTAGAAAGGGATAATTTGTTATATACTTATGGAACTCACTCCCCCCACCCCCCTGCTCCCAGGAAGGAGACAAAGAAGAGTTTTGTGATGAGGGATTTGGAGGAGCCAGTTCTCAGTGAGAATTCAAGGATGGAAAGGGGAGAGAGGACGGGAAGGAGAGAAGATGGTAGCTCTTGAAGGAAGCTTTAGACATGACACTTGTTCAAGGTTCCACAGCCACTGAGGTTCCTGGGATAGCAGAGCTTTGTAGCCAGGGGCCAAGGCTTAGAGTCCTATGAACCTGAGGAGGCCCCAGCTACTAGCTGTATTACTTAATATCTCTGAGTCTCAGTTTCCTTATCTGTGAATTGGATATGAAAGTAGGGTCGTTATGAGGAGTAAAAGCAGCTGAACAGGGCAGATGGTGGAACATGATGGTCAAGGGTGTGCTGTTGGAGTTGGGCTCAGTACCACCTTCACTTCGGTGGGACCTTGGCAGGTTATTCAGCTGACTGGACCTCAGTTTTTTTCATGCATCTGGTGCTAAAGAATCAGTATTTGAGTCAGGCACAGTGGAACATGCCTATAATCCCAATATTTAGGAGGCAGAGACAGGAGGTTTGCTGGTTCAAGGCCAGCCTTAGCAACTTAGTTAGACCTTGTTTTAAAGTAAAAAAAAAAATAGGACTGGGGGTATAGATCAGAGATAGACCGCCTTCTGGGTTCAATCTCCTGTACCAAAAACACACAAAAGAATTAGTATCTGCCCCTGAGGTAATTAGAGTGGGGGTTAGGGATTAAATGATAAAACACATATAACAAATCTGTAACAATGCCTAGCATATAATAAGCAATTCACTAAATGTTACTCTCATCATTATTTCATATATAAAGCAGCTGGCACCTGGTGGGAATTTAATAAATGATAGCTATTATTAGTAGTAATAATCACTGCTGGGTATAAGACAGGCCAGACTCTATTGCCAAAACCCACTTGTGCTTGCACAATCCTGGCTGAACTCCCCCTTCCCCCCGTGCCTTGACTCTAGTCTATAATAGTGCCACTGAGGTTACCCGAGGTAACATCTGGTTGGAGAGTTATTGTGCAGAGGTAGATGCACATCTAATTGAGCAGAGAAATGTCTGAATGTTGTATGAAGGCATGTGGGTGGAGGGCTGGTTGCCTGAGGTAAGCTCCAGAGGGCCCTTCTGTGGGGACTGCCACAGCTGTGTCAACAGCAGGGCAGTAGGACATGGAAGAGGAAGACTTGCACCTTCCTTCAGGAGTCTGGCCTTGGTGTTTGTCCTCTGTGTTGAGCTCCCCAGCAATCACCCCCACATCATTATCTCTTTTTCAAGGCTTCAAACAATGGTGTTAATTAATTTTCCCTAAGATACTGTTCTTAATCTCTTGTTCTCAAAATTCACAAGTTTGGATGGGTGTTCAGTTCATTACCCGTTCTTGCCACATAAACCCTGCAATCTCTGTAGAAAAACTAAAGAACACGGGAAGTCGGCCCACCTTTGCTTCCTGCTGGGCACTGATGTGATCAGAGTTAGGTGGACGTGGAGTGGAGGTACTCGCTGAGGGGAGCGGTGGGGAGGGGCCACAGGTGGCTTCAAGAACCCCAGGCTGGGGCTTCCCTTTGGATAAATAGGACATGTACCCCTTTCTGGGGAGCTCTAACAGGCACACAGATGAGAGGAATCTCTACTGCAAACATTAGAAACTTGACTGCTATGGGTCTGCTAATTCGGTTTTGCAGAACTGAAAAGACTATAAGTTAATTTGTCTTCATTACACTTGAGGCTTTCAAAAGATGCCAGGGATAATATTATTGGCTAGAGACTTAAGGAAACTGAGGTAAAGTTCCCTCATGGCTCCAGGCAAGTCGTGTGGTGGGTAGAAATAGAATGCCTATAACTAACAAGTGGAGGGTCTCAGATTCCCATTGTCTGAACATTGGTATAATGGGGGGGGGAGCTGGGGTGTCCATCTAAAATCGTCCCACACATGCTGCTTCTTTCTTTTTTTGTTTTATTAAAATGGACAGCCTGCGTGCTGTCGTGGCATATGTGACACTATAAGCAAACGTGAGAATGCACAGCATAAATCACGAGAAATACTTTAATTAATGAGACGTGTTATAAGAGGAAATGGAAAGGATCACACTGTCCTCATAAATAATCTAAAAACAGCTATTATTTAGATCGGGATAACATTAATGTCACTACTTAGGTTTCAGACAGCTTTATATTTTGGCTTAGCCATTATTTATGGAGCGCCTAATGTGTCCTGGATGCAGTGTTATACCTTGGGTACAGAGAGATGGACAAAGATATAGAGGCTGGATTCAAGGGCATTATGTTCTAGTGGGAGAGATCAAACAGTTCTGCAAGGCAGGACCTACAACGCCAGAGTACATGGCACCTGAGAGATGTCACTTTGTGGGCTGTCTACCAGTAGCTGCAGAGAAGGTGAGATATGTTTAAAGAACTGATGATTAAGGAGACTGTCTTGAAGACTGCATTTGAGTGGGACCTTAAGAGGAAGCCCAATACTTCAACGAGGATAAGAGGGAAAGTTCTCACACCAGGCTTGGTGATGGAGGGTAGCTCAGCTTAGCTGGTCCAGGTGTGAGAGAACTGAGATGCCAGCTGGCGTCACATTTGTGGGTTTGGACTTTGTGGAGAACTAGCAAAGCATCAACATTTTTGAGGGGAGAAGTGGCATGATGAAGGTAGTCAGCTGGGAAGTGTGAGCTGATGGAGTTGGGCAGGAGGATTGCATCAGGAAGGGTCTGGAGGCTGGAGATCAAACAGACCAAAGGCAACGTGGGAAGTGACGTAGTGCAGAGCTGGGGTAAAATCCACTGAAACAGAAAAGAAAGAAATTGTATGTAGTCAGATTTTATGGGTTAGGAACTGATCAATCAATGGAGAAAGGATCTGTTTACCAGCTAGGAATCACCCAAGTAGCTTTACTAGAGTCCAAGGCTATAAACCAGTTGCTTCCATCAGCTCAGCAAATATACTATGTGCCAAATATTTTTATAGTTCAACTAGGTCCTTTGTGATACCTTTTGGACAGCATATACCAAAAACTGAATATTTTTTAGTCAGTTTTCATGCATGTTTTGGTATTTTTGTGTATATTTGCATTCAATTATTTCTGGGTGAGGAGGAACTTATGGTGGAATAAGTCCATTTGAAAATAGCAATCTTAGTTTGCCAGGGTTGGGGTTTAAAGGGAAATTATGGACCATTATTTGGAAAGTTATTCTATTTTGTTCTTGAAGTATGACTTCTTATCCCCAAGAAAAAAGATATAGAGTCCCAATAATGAATTATGTGGCAGATGAGGCTCAGCAAGTTGTTTTTGTAATTCTTGTCACATGAGAGAGCTGTTCCCTGTGACTAATATGACATACACTACAGGAGGAGCTTTGCTTAAGTCTGGCAATGAAAGAAGAGAAATTAGAAAATAAAGTTTGACATGTTAACTTAAATTTATGATAATAATGGGTAGGTATTCATAGCGAAAAGGAAAACTTGAAATTTTGAGACATATGGAATGAAGATTAGGGTAAGCATATGATACAAGCTACTTCAATATATATATCATTCCTTTATTAATTGATACTGTTTCTCTTGTTTCTTTTTTCAGCACAAAGAATTATAAAAAAAGAGAAAATAAAAGGATCAAAAACAAATGCGTAGCTCCTTGGTCATAATGCACTGTGGGAGCATACGCTGCGTATGATATTGATAAGGGATGGTCTTTGTCATTGGTGGGAAAGTGGTCTAGGGTGCTGCTCTGCATTAGAGAGTGCACATGGTTATGGACCTATGTCCCTGAGCAATTGTTATCTTATAGGTAAAGGTTCTACCTATAAACTAAGTTCATTAACCTTCAAAGACGATGCTCCTAAAGAAGTCACTAATTTTAGGGCCATCAGCTCTCAAAGAGGCTGCTGTCTTGAATCCTGCAATTTAAATATGGCTCCCCTTTCATGCACTCTTTTTCAGGACATCTCTAATTTATACTATTTGCTTACTCTCCGTCTCCTCCCTGGAGTTGATAAATGAGGATCTCTATCTAGTTATCCAGCTCTGACCTCTTCTCTGAGCTTCAGATTCCTCTATCAGCTGCCAACTCAACTTTTCTTCTTGAATATTTAATAATTATCTCACATGTATTGTGGCCCAAGGAACTCCTCACCCTGAACAAACCTTTTCACTCAAATTTTTCCATCACCAGGTTTCTCAGCCAAAGGTTACACGCTATTCTTGACTCTGTTCTTTCCTTCACACTCCATGGCCAATCCATCAGGAAGTCCCTGTGAGCTCTAACCCTTTGATATGTCCTAAGTCTATCTGTTTTCCAACATTTTGACTGCCACAATTTTAGTCTAACCACCATCCTATCTCTTCAATGGCCTTTGAGTGTGCCTTCTTGTCAGAGTCATACTTTAAAAGAGTAATTAGCTGGGTGTGGTGGCACACACCTGTAATTCCAGTACTTGAGATCACAGGTTCAAAGCCAGTCTCAGCAACTTAGTGAGGTTCTCAGCAACTTAGTGAGACTCTGTTTCCAAATACAAAATAAAATAGGACTAGGTATAGCTCAGAGGTAGAATGCCCCTGGGTTCAATCCATAACACCACAAAAAAAGGAAGGAAGGAAGGAAGGAAGGAAGGAAGGAAGGAAGGAAAGAAGGAAGAAAAGAAGGAAGAAAGAAAGAAAAGACTAATTAGGTCAGACCATTTCCCTGCTTAAAAACTTCCCATGTCTTCCTGTTGCAGTCAATGTGAATTCCAAGCCCCTTACTTGGCCAGCCAAGACCTGTGGTATCCAACCACATTTATCACTTTCTTCTTCACTCACTTGAGGAGGTCACAGTAACTGGCTTCTTTTAGATTCTTCGAGAAACATGAGAAATGCAGCACCTTTAGAAGCCTCTCCCTAGAACTTCTCCACCACACTTAGACTGTTTTATTTGCCATAATATCTTCAGTACTAGAAAGGGAGCCAAGAATATGGTAGAAAACAACACTTGTTGGCTGAAGGAATAGATACAGTTAGCATTACAGAAGTCAAATATTGTAGTCAGGGTGTTGTCAAGACCAGGGCAAACCCAGATCATCTAGAAAACTTAGCAAAATGGAAGAAGGAAATATAGAAGTCGAGGTTAGACCTATTTACCTACAAGAATGTTTATATGATGTTTTAACATGTTATAAAAATACATTATATTCTAGAGATCACATCACCATTAAAATTATTTAATAGTTTTCATAATTCTGTAATAATAATTCCACAACATTCCATGAGACAAGAAGAGGTAATGTTTGAAAGTATGCTCTAAGTCCATTTGATTTTTGCATAGATTACTAATAATAGCAAGTGTTTTTCATATGAGTTTGAATATGGGAAAAGTACAGGGACATTGCAAATGATAAATAAAACTATTCAGCTAACTTTTGAATATATTCTGTAGTAAATGATGGGAGTATGCAAGACCACTTTCCAAGTCAAGCCCCAAATCAAATGCATATTAGTTTTGATGTTGGACAATAAAATAATATATAGGCTGAGAATCCCTTATTCAAAATGTTTGAGACCAGAAATGTTTTGAATTTCAGATATTTTTAGATTTTGGAATATTTGCATATACATAATGAGATATCTTGGGGATGAGATCCAAGTATAAACACAAGACTCATTAATGTTTCATATATACCTTATACACACAGCCTGAAGGTAATTTCATACATTTTTGTGCACCTGCATTTCTATTGTGACCCATCACACGAAGGCGTGGAATCTTCCACTTGTGGCATTGTGTCAATCCCCTCCCCAAATTTTGGATTTTGGAACACTTAGGATTTCAGATTTTTGGAATAGGGATACTTGACCTATCCTTTATTTAATCCTCCACCTTAGGCCCTCTTTGGCAAGAGTATAATTCTTCACTCTTCCACAGTGGACCATCAATTGACATCTTCCATGGTTGAAGGCGAGTTTCCAGTGAGCAAGCATGCTCACTGCATGATTTAGCTTTCTCTCTTGCCCATTTACAAACACATACCAAAAAAAAACCCTTTATTAAGAAACCTTTTAGCTTTTCTTCCCTCAGGATTGCTATTAATAAGCACACCAAAGCAAGGAAGAGTTGAGCGATTTTAAAATATGTAACCCATATTAATGAATTAATTACCATATAATACTTAAAGCGTTGATTATTCGTACATGAGAGCTTTCATTATTAATGATTGCTTATGAAATTAATCTTTCCAATTTCCATTATGATTCAGATTTACTTGATTAGTTGGTCTCATGATTCACATTTCTATCAACCTCTACTTTTATTTTCTGAAGCATGAAATGGCATAAAATGTCTTTGGGGGAAGAACACTTAGAATTAAGATTTTCCTTTGATGCACCAAGTAAATGAGTGGAATTAGATGAATAGGAATGGGACTTTGTTTTCTTTCACACACTGTCCTCTGGTGTTTAAATGTCTACATTGCACGTTAAGGTGAAAATCCAAAGTCAAATGCAAAAAGTTAGTAACTTCTTACACTTGGGGAAGTACCTTTATCTTTACCTTTGGCCTAATAACTATCTACCTTATCAAGGTTGTGAACAAATGGATAAAAAATTCAAAGGGCATAATAAAAATTAAACACTTTCTCATATACAAATTGAAGGCTTATAGGATGCATAGTCATGCTGACAGAATAGAGACTATCCTTTGAGGTGCACATGGAAATTTAACAGTCAATTCAGTACTAAATAGTTGGCTTCACTTCTCCCCTACATTTTCTTACTTAAGACTCTTCACTAGAGGTTTTGACAAAGGAGAATGTAGTGATGGTCCAGAATAGACACGAGGAGCAATTACTCCCCAATCAGGGCTTTGTGCTTATTTTGGAATTCTGTAATTCTAACAAATCTCCCCCGATTGCTTTAATTGAATATTTTTTTTCAACAGCTTTTCTCCCTTAATTTGAACTGAAATTAGAGTTAAAATGTTCTAAATGCCATTTCTTTGCTTTAATTTAGTTTATAATTTCTATATGACTTGTTTTGAGTATCATTTGGATTGGCTAGGGGCTGGACATATGGATTTAATCGTTTTTTTTTTTAAATTTGAGCAGTCTTTTGTCTCATTTTCTTCTAAATGATGATTGTAATCATTGCTGCCTTCTCAAATGTCATGAATCTGTTTTTTAATTTAATTTAATTTTTATTGGTACATTATAATTATACATAATAGTGGGATTTCACGTTACATATTTGTACATGCACATAACATAATTTGGTCAATTTCAATTCCCGGTACCTTCTGATTCCCTCCTCTTCTCCCTCCCCTGGTCCCCTTCTTCTACTCTACTAGTCTCCCTCCTATCAAGTGTCACGAATATGATTTTCTTTGTTTGGTAGAGTTGACTGAGGAAGCCCAGTGAAATCTGTGACTGGTATGGGAAATGATAAGTGACAGCCCGAAGGAATTTATTATTTAATGACAATATGTTCACTAAGGGCAAGTCATTCCGAGTAATTAGCATGAGGCCATCTGGAAAGAACTATTTTTTTTTTAGAAAGATGTGTTTTTTCAGGTAGAGGTTTTCTCCGAAGCTGGAGGAAGGCTTCTCAGACATATTAATGGGGGCATCCTGCATTGGGAGCGAGGGTGGCCTAGGTGACCTCTTAAGTGCTTGTCAACGCTAAGAATCTGTGACCCAGAATGTCCTTTCATCAATTTCCCACTGCAGGGCAGTGATGAATGGCACCTGGCAAAAATATGAGCCCGTGATCTCCAACATGTGGGAAGTTTCCTCTTAGAGTGATTGATACCGTGGAGAGTTGGGTCTAGCCATCATTCGTTGCTAGTTCTTGAAGGAACAGAAAGGATTTATGCAGCGGGGAAGGAATGCATCTTATGGGTCGCCTGCATAGATGTATGATAGCCCTGTGCTTTACATCCAGGATGCTCTGTTCTTGAAGGCTTACGGTGCAGGGAGTATGTTTGGCCTTGCTCACTAGCGAATCCTCTGCATCTAGCACAAGGTCCGGCAGGCAATAAGCATTTAGTAACGATGTGTTGGAGGAATGGATGAGTGAAAGTTGCCATGGCAACCTCAAAGAATTCAAATTATGTTCTTATATTTCCACTTTTTTTTTTTTTAGATGGGGGTCTAACTATCTTGCTTAGGCTGGCCTCAAACACTCAATTGTCTTGCCTCAGTCTCCCATGAAGCTGGGGTTGCAGGCAAGAGCCACCATGCCCAGCCTTCACTGTTGATTATTCCTCTCTCCATCCATGTATCTAATTTTATACCTAGGAAAAAAGATTAAGCCCTAAAATTTGTGATAAACTAATAGTAATGGCTTCATTTTTCAAAAATAAAGAATGTGGTAAAGTCTTTAGTTAAAAATTTGACAAAAAGCCGGTGTGGTGGCACAAGCTTGTAATCCCAATACTTGGGAGGCTGACACAGGAGGATCCTGGTTTGTGGCCAGCCTCAGCTACTTAGTGAGGCCCTCTGCAACTTAGTGAGACCCTGTTTCAAAATAAAGATTAAAAAATAGGGCTGGGGGTGTGGCTTGGAGTTAGAATACCCCTGGGTTCAATCCCCAGTACAGCCAAAAAAAAAAAAAATTGACAAAGATGTCTAAGGGATACCTGCTGATGGACTGGCTTGGCTTGGTGAATTTGCTGTAGCTTGAGGTTTGTCTCTCAGGTTGGCAGATTCAGAACCTAGCTTTGGTAATTAACCACTGATGTCACTATTACCTCAAAATTTGCTATTGCTACCAGTAATGGCTAACAGTTATTAGAAGTTTAATCATCTGCTGAGCTCAATGTTTTAAATACATTACCTCATTTAATTCTCAGAAGGACTGAGGTGGGTACTACCATTGTTCCTGTTTTTATAGATGAAGAAACTGAAGTTCAGAGTGGTAAAGTGATTTTCTCTAGATTAGACAATTACACTGAAAAAAAAGATAATGCTGTTTTCATAATTAAAAACGAAACTTCGGTATTTCTATAATATCTTAGTACATTATGAAAAATGCTAATTCACGGTTACCAAAGTTGTGGTTTAGCTTACATATTCAGTCTTGCCAGTGCATCTTGGTGACTACAAACCCAATAATCTACTTTGTACATGTGAAGTCCCAGCCGATGCCCCCTCGTCCCTCTGCTGTGCTCTTGACAGGCTCTGGTATGTGAAGCTGTTTGGGAAGGGGCAGCCCTGAGTCTTCCGTCGCCACTGGAAGGTTCCTGGCCATGGCTCTGTCCTGCTGTAACTCACTAGTCCTTTATTCTATGCAGGGGTGTGGAGCCCGGGCTTTAGCAACACTGGAAAGAAAACCACGAGTAGGATCTGTGGCTCGCCAGACACTGTTCGCACGCTTCAGCTTGGAGTCATTAGTGGGAATATGGAATGGATTAAGTCTGGGCCTGCCTCTTTGTAAAACCATCTTTAACCCCTACCATTCAAGAATATTCTAAGCACACTCATCCCAGGCTTATTGCATTAGAATCTCCCCAAGTTTTTGGAGTCAGTATCTTAAAAATAGTTTTACCAGGATTCAGATAATCTAGATTGTAGAAACACAAGTCAAAGTTCTTGAAATCCAGGCCTGGCAGAGTGAGGTCAAGGGAGAGAGTAGAGGTATTCCCCATGACCCCCCCCCCCCCACTCCCGGCCTAAGATATATCCTTTCCTGACAGATGCTTTCCTTTTTTATTGGGAATTGAACCCAGGGACATTATACCTATGAGCTACACCCCAAACCCTTTTTAAAAATTTTTTGTTTTGAAACAGGGTCCTGCTAGGTTGCTGAGAGTCTCACTAAGTTGCTGAGGCTGGCCTTGAACCTTCAATCCTCTGTCTCAGCCTCCCAGTACTGGGATTACAGGCGTGCACCAGCACCTCCAACTAGATGCCTTCCCCTTGATGTGATGACTGACTCCAGCAGGCTCCCTCCCTTCAGGGGAGACCAGCCCACCCAGACCTGAAATGATCTTTGTTTGGCACAAGACCATTAACATCCACATTTCTTCAGGAAGTAATAATAATGATAATAACGACAATAATAAATCGCCGAGCACTCATTATGAGCCTGGCACAGCCTAACTGCTTGTAGGTATTATCTCAATTAGTATATTATATATATACATATATGTGATTATACATGTACATATGTGTACATATATTAGATAATTATACTGAGAGATGATTATATAGACAGAATAACTTATGTGAGTTCAGGGATGTAATTTGGGTAGGGAAAAAAGTTGTCTTGAGACAATTTTTATAATAATGGGAAAGAATACTTTTACTTGTTTGTTTCCTTCATTGTTTTATGTCCTCCCACTAGGCTCCGAGGACCTCAGTGAGCTCAGGGACATCTCTGCCTCATGTGCATATTTCAGTGCACGACACATTGGAGCCTCAAAAATATTTATCAAAAATATTATCAAATGCATGAATAAAAGAGGGCTAAAATGCTCACTGTCACTGATAAAAAGTGCATTTCTTGCGAGAAGCTCTCAATAGGAAACCAAATGACCATCAGACTCAGAGGACAGAGTTGATTTGGAAGCTGTTGTTGACTGGTGGCACCACGCCACCATGGTACCGACCTCCTTGACTTTTGCTAAGAGGAGTCATGACCAGGACACCCTCTTCCCTGAACAGAAATGTATTGATTTGTTTTATTTTTCAATAACAGCTTTATTAAGATATAATTTACATACCATAAATGTACCCTTTTAAGGTACGAAATTCAGGGGTTTTAGTATACTCACAAAATCGTATAGCCAGCATCACTAATTCCAGAGCATTTTTACCACCCCAAAAGAAACCCTGTACCCATTAGCAGTCACTCGCTGTTCCTCTCTCCCACAGCCCCTGGCAACTACTAATCTACTTTCTGTCTCTATGGAGTTGCCTATATTGTATATTTCCTATACATGGAATAATATGTGCTCTCTTACTTCTGGCTTCTTTCACTTAGCACAATGTGTTCAAGGTCCACCCACGTTGTAGTCTGAACCAATACTTCTTTCCTTTTTATTCCCACATAATATTCCATAGTGTGTGTATCCTGCATTTTGTTTATCCATTCTTGAGTTGATGGACATTTGAGTTGTTTTCACTTTTCAGCTATTATGAATAATTCTGCTATGAATACTCATGTATGAATTTTTGTGTGCACACACATTTTCATTTCTCTTGGTCATATAACAAAGGGTGGAATCACTGGGTCATAGGGTAACTATGTTTTGCTTTTTGAGGAACTATGACACTGTTTTCCAAAGTGACCTCATTTTCTTGCAGTCCTACCAAACAAGGTGTGAGGATCCTGATTTCTCCACATACTCTCCAACACTTGTTATTTGTCTTTTTTTTTTTTTCAGTTGTAAGGATCAAACCCAGGGCCTTGCCCAAGACAGACAAGTGTTATACCACTCACCCCTCCCCAGCTCTATCTTTTTAATACTAGCTATCCTAGTGGATATGAAGTGGTATCTCACTGTGACTTTAATTTGCATTTCCTAATGACTAATGGTGTTGAGCAAATTTCCATGTGATATTTTGGTACTTGTGTATCTCCTTTGGAGAAAGATCTACTAAATCTTTCATCCTTTTTTATTTGGGCCATTTGCTGTGTGTGCACATGTGTGTGTGTGTGTGTGTGTGTGTGTGTGCGCGTGCGAGTGTGTGTGTGTGTGTGTGTGTGTGTACTGGGGATTGAATTCAGGGGCATTCTACCTCGGAGCTACACCACCAGTCGTTTTTATTTTTTGTCTTGAAACAGGGTCTCACTAGGTTGCTGAGAGTCTCGCTAAGTTGCTGAGACTGGTCTGGATACAGCAATCCTCCTGTCTCAGCCTCCCAAGTATTGAGATTACAGGTGTGTGCCACCGTACCTGGCACGCCTGGAGTCCACTTGCTTTTTTATTATTGAGTTGTAAGGATTCTTTATATATTCTGAATGTGTGCCTATTATTGGCTATATGATTGCAAATATTGTCTCCCATTATATGCATTGTTTTCTTCGCTTTTTTGGTGGGATCCTTTGAAGCATAAAGTTTTTAATTTTGGTGATGTCCAATTAAACGTGTTTTTTCTATAGCTGCTTGTGCTTTTGATATCACATTATATTTAAGAAACCAATATCTAATCCAAGGTCACAAATATTATGCTTATGCTTCATTTGAAGAGATTTATGGTTTTAGTTGGTATATTTAGGTCTATGAACAATTTTTAGTGAATTTTTATATATGGTATGAATAGAAGTGGTTAAACTCATGGAATTCTTTCTTTCTGAGCTATTCATGCTCAAAGCAGACCTTCCTCTTTCTTTCCTTCTTTCTTTTTTCTCTCTCTCTTCCTTCCTTCCTTCCTTTCCTTTCCTTTCCTTTCCTTTCCTTTCCTTTCCTTTCCTTTCTTTCTTTTTGCATGGTCTTTCTTTATATATGGAGTAGGCTGAAAATCTCTTTTCACCAAGCCTTAATTGTTCAATTTCTAGGTCTTGCTCTTCTGGTGTGTCGATAAGAATAGTAGGTTGTCTTTTAAAATGACTTCTGTAGATTGACAATTGTGTTCATCATGTGTTGAGTCTTTGAGAGAAAATGTGGTTACAGGTCCCTCTGGGTGGGGTCAGGGTGGGCTGATCTAACAATGGTTTCCCAAATGCTGACCACACAGAAAAGTTTGCTCCACACTTTGGGGAATGGTGAGAGTCTGTAATTTAGTAAAAGATACACCTTTTCCTGAACTAAATGGAAAGTCATGACCAAGAAAATAAATACCTTGGTAGCTCTTCACTTTTTGGCATCTTAGGAGAAAATTTTTCTTCATGTCAACTCAAATTTGTAGCTGATGGAGCTGGAGTTTAACAGGCCAACATCCACCTTAACACTCAGAGGAATGCATCTGCTTTCTAACTAGGTTACAAGTTTACTCTAGCAGATAATTCAAGGTGATGCAGGCAATTAGCTGGTGAAGACTTGCAGGGCTGGGGTTCCCAAGGCCCCCTGGTGGCGAAGATGTGCAATGTGTTCCTGTTAATTGCTCCCTGGGCTGAAATGTAGAGCGGGAAGCTGTGGTTCACTGTAGATGATTCTCATTTGGCAACTCAGTTTTCCCAAATCAACAAAGCATAAGGTCATTAATTCTCAGGGGATGGGAGAAGGCACATCTTTTTAATTAAGTCTTATTTGTTGGGAGTGACTAGAGATCAAGAACCAAATGAGCTTCTTCTTTTTGCTTTCAAAAGAGCTTATTTTCTAATTACTGTACTTGACTGATTTACACACATGGTGGTTTTCATAGATCCAACAATCAGAGAGAAGGATAACATTTTTCTTTAACTAGGATTAAAATAATTTTCCTAAATTTATGAAGACTTCCACTATTATTATTTTATAGCCCAATATTCAGATTTGTGTTCTCATTTTTAAAAATCATGTTGTCCTCTCTCATATAAACAGAAAGAATAGATATTAAAAATAGAAGTATGATACATGATTCAGAAAATAAGAACTCAAACACAGTTTTGATGGGTCATTCTTCCATCTGGGTATAGACAACTGATTTATAATTACTTGAGCTGGGAATCCAAGCAAGATTATGCCTAAAAAAGTCTCAACCTTTCTTTCAAGCTTAATTTTTTTTTTGTGGTACTGGGGATTGAACCCAGGGGCATTCTACCCCCGAGCTACACCCCCAGCCCTAGTTTTTATTCTTTATTTTGAAACAGGTCTCACTAAGTTTCGGAGGGCCTCACTAAGTAGCTGAGGCTGGCCGCGAACCCGGATCCTTCAGTCTCAGCCTCCCAAGTACTGGGATTACAAGTGTGTGCTACCACGCCCTGCTCAAGCTTAAATTTTATAGTCTTTCATTTGCCAGAGCTCTTTTCTTTTGTAATAATGTATTCTTTTTCCTACAGGGGATCTCTAAAATGTATAGGTTTTAGATTTCACAAACCTAGATTCAACTATCTGAGTTAGCTAAGTCTCCTTTTGGTATGTAGGGTATTTTTAATTGCAAAAACAAGTGATTTAAATGCAGATGATTCCAAAAATAAATTATTACTTCAAGAGATGGCAAAGGAGAAAACCCTAGATTCCTGTACAATCTATCTTTAAAAATATCTCAAGTTATCGCCAGGCTTGGTGGCGCACGCTTGTAATCTCAGTACTTGGGAGGCTGAGACCGGAGGATCGCAGGTTCGCAGCCAACCTCAGCTACTTAGTGAGGCCCTCCGCAACTTAGTGAGACCCTGTTTCAAAATAAAGAATAAAAAATAGGGCTGGGGGTGTAGCCCAGAGGTAGAATGACCCTGGGTTCAATCCCTGGTACTACAAAAAAAAAAAATCTCAAGTTATCCACTCTTCCCCTCTTTAGCTGCAAACCCACAGTACATCACTGAATGAGCAGCTGAGGTCTAATGTGTTTAGTGGCTGGGAAATTGGGCTTTGTTCTTGACTTGGTAAGACTCATGGAGAAGTTCTACTTTTCTTGGTGGCTCCAAAGACTGTACCATGAAGGATGCTCTATCAGGGAGATCTGGATTTCTCTCGCCCAGTACTATGTCCTGTCTAGGTTGTAGTTTCTTCATGTGTAAACCAGGTATAAATGGCTTTCCTACTTCAGAGATGTCAGGTGAAGTTCAACAGAACAGGTCCTCATAGGAAAACAAGATGGTTTAAACATTAAAGGACTTCTGTAAGCTCTGGGAGGGTCGGATTATATCTGTTTATCCTCTAGTCCCCAAACTTAATGCAAGACCTGGTATGTAGTAGGTGCTCAGTAAATATTTGCAGTATGAATGACTGCAGTAGCAGGCTTTGATTCCTCTTATTGCCCTCATGTATTATTTGAGGTACTCTAGCAATTTTATTAATAGCCTTTAAAATTTCAAAAATAACCTTTGAAATCTCAACACAAAATAAGTCTATTGCTTACAGAAGGTCTAATGGTGGGAGGAAGGAGGATAAAAGAGGGAATCATGGAGGACGCCAGGCTGACAGAGGCTCTGCCTTCTTAACCAGATGGACACCAGTGTCATCATGTTCAGGGTCTGAGGCAGAAAGCGAGAGGCTGGAGGACCACACGGAGCTACATGGAGGACCACCCGGAGCTACATGGAGGACCACCCGGAGCTACATGGAGGACCACCCGGAGCTACATGGAGGACCACACGGAGCTACATGGAGGATCACCCGGAGCTACATGGAGGACCACCCGGAGCTACATGGAGGATCACATGGAGCTACATGGAGGACCACCCGGAGCTACATGGAGGACCACGCGGAGCTACATGGAGGACCACACGGAGCTACATGGAGGACCACATGGAGCTACATGGAGGACTACACGGAGCTCTAGCAGGCCAGGTAGGGAAGTAGAGTCCACCTGTCCCTCATGTTACGCTTGGAAGAACTCAGTCACTTGGCTTCAACCTACTGCAAGGGAGGCTGGGAAATGAGGTCCCTGGCTGGTAGCTGCCTCCCAGGGTCATCCTCGGAACAGGGAAGGTCAGCACACAGGTGGCAGCTGACTTTCTCTGCTGCAGGACAATACAGAAGCTAATGAAAGAGAGAGAGAGAGAGAGAGAGAGAGAGAGAGGTGATCCAAGGCAGGAATGATGTGGCATGTGACGAGAGAGCAAGAAGGACAAAAAGAGCTTCCAGAAGCTCAGTGAGAGAGATGAACACAATAAGGATGCAAAGTAAAAATAGAAGCAATTAATGTGGGAAATGTCCTTTGATCCTTTTGTACAAAAACACAAAGCAGCATGCTTCAAACCCTTCTCCATGTATCTCTTGCCTACATTTTTCTCCTCAGACAAAACCTTCCATTCATTTTCCATGCTTCACCCTGCCAGAGAGACCATGAAAACCTTTCAAAAGCCATTCGCAGTCTGGACTTTGAGTAAGAATGCTACACAATACTAAATCATCAACATTCAACTTGTTCCCATTTCACCTTCATGATGTTACTCTGAAAAACTTCATTGCTATGAAAAAAATACAAGTACCCCACACTTAAAAAAATGGCTGTCATCCACCAGCAATGGATATTTATTTATTTGTTGTTAAGTGTTACTCTGTCAGTAACCTGGGTGTCTTGGAAATAAAACGAATTTCTAAAGAGGGAGTCCTCACCCTGGAAGGAAGGCAGCAGTCTACCTCTGGAAGTAAAATCATGCTGGAATATGTGCAAGTTAGTCAACCTCAGTGAGAAACAAATTGTTTGAACAATGGACTTAATTAACTGGTGTTTATGTCTTCCATCTCGGCAGGTGTGAAGTCCCAGGGCACCTGCTGATACACCTGAACCAGGGCCCAGAATGGCTTCCAGAAGAGAGTGAGGAATGACTGAAGCGTTAAATAAGGCCACAGCAGTGCAGTAGCTCTCAGGGAAGGGTCCAAAGGGAAGGAAAATATAGGACTGGGGCTCCTGGAGCTGTGTCTACTGTATTTCTTTTAACTTTAAAAGAGCATTAAGCACTAATGGAAACGTATTGGGTTTGGCTTGTAACGAGGGCTCTCTGCATTAGCAATCCATTTGGCTTCTAGATGACAAGGGGGGGGGCTGGGAAGGTGAGGTTACCTGTCACACCTGGGGACCCTTTCTCACGTCTAACCGGATGGAGAGAAATCCCTCGCTAGTACGATGACACACATTTGGGGAAATGAAATGCTACAAGAGCTTTAGCTCAGGTTCTGTTCTCCAGTTAAACAGAATTAAACACTTCTCTCTCTGGACATTCTTCTGTCCCAAGTTGGGCTTGCCTTCATTAAATAAATGCTCTTTTTCTTAGACTTTTTAAGTGTTTATTGTAATGTGTGTAAAAATATGGCAATAAAATGCCTGGGGACAGAGTACAGAGCACAGACATAACTTCTTGTCTAGTTGTGTTTTCAAGCTTCATTTCACCCACTAATGGTTGGGTTATGAAATGCACTTGGGTTTCCTACACATTAGAAGGAAATCCAATCTACTTTTTTTTTTTTTCTGTATTGGGGATTGAACCCAGGAGCATTCTACTTCTGATCTACACACCCAGCCCTATTTTCTTTCTTTCTTTCTTTTTTATTTTGAAACAGGATCTCACTAGGTTGCTGAGGCTGGCTGTGAACCTGAGATCTGCCTGTCTCAGCTTCCCAAGTACTGAGATTATAGGCATGGGCCACAACACCTGGCTCCAATTTATTTATTGTTAATCTTACTGATGAGACCAACTGCATTCAATGTTAATGATACAATATTCACTTGGCAGAGAAATAGCTTGCCCTCCCAAATTCTTATTTCCTGCTGGAAAAGGTGCTGCCAATTTATTACATAGTTTTAGAGAGGAAAATATAACTAGTAAATAGTTTGAAGATGTGGGTGAATTCTAGAAGAGAATAATTGAACAGAGTATAGTTGCCTGACTTTCATTTAAGACTGATTAAAATGCTGACCTATAATGTGTGATTTTATACATGATTTATTCCTCAAATATGTGGTCAAGAATAACTGAACTTTCTCCATGACCAGCAGTGTCCTGGGGACTGCTAACTCAAAGATGAACAAGATAGTCTTAAGGTGATTAGAGTGGAAGATCTGACCTGGTAAGTTTATTAGTTCTACCATTTGGGGGATATGTTCATTAAATGTGACCATAGGAGTAGACTTCATGGAGTTCTTTTATATTGTCCCAGGTAACTGTCAGCCTTCACAGATTGTCTTTTTTAGCTATTAGAGAAAATATGATACTGTTTTAGCTATTAGAGAATGATACGAATTCATTCTCCAAACTGTTATTGAGCCACTACTTTGTGCTAGAGTCACTTGAGGTTTCTGAGAGAGAGAGACATGTAAACAGTAAGGTAAGTGGAAATAGCTTAAATGTGAAGCACGAAACCAGAGAGAGAGAGAGAGAGAGAGAGCTATGGAGGTGAAGCGAACTTTGAAGTGAACCTTTAATGTTGGGTGGCGGGTGCATTGGCATTCACCTGTAATCTCAGCACTTGGAAGGCTGAGATGGGAGGATCGCAGGTTCAAGGCCAGCTTGTGGTAACTTATTGAGATTCTGTTTCAAAATAAAACATGAAAAGGGCTGAGGATGTAGCTCAGAGGTAGAATGAACCCAGGTTCACTCCCCAGTATTCCCACACCCATACACACACAAAGTTGAATGTGAGTGAAGAAGAGAGAAATGGGTGGGTCAGGCTGAAGGAATAGTAAAAGGAAAGAACTAGAAGCAAGAAAAGGCTTGGGTTATTTAGAAAAGGGTGGGAGACCCCATGTGGCCAGAACACTGATTTCCTGGCAGAGAATGGTGGTTAGGCACAAGGGTAGAGAGGCCCACTGGGACCAGGCTGGGGAATGCCACTCCAGGGAGTATTCGAAGGATTTCAAGCAGGGAAATGAAGTCTCCATGTATAGAAGGAAAGTCTGGCTGTGGTGGGCGGGGGGCTGTGTATTAGAGATGGACAATAGCAAGATTTTACAGCTCTCCAGGAGAGAGGTGCTGGGAGCCAAGGTTGGGAAGTAGAAATGAAAGGTGAAGACGCTGCAGAGAGGGAAGCGGGCTCGGCTTCATGAGAATAAACTCATCAGTCACCAGCTTGAGTAGAGAGGGCGAGGTTCTGGGAGTTTACGGAGGCGACAATGACAAGGAACCAAAGCCCTAGAGGATGCTGAGGTTACCTAGTCAGATGGAACCAGTTAGTTTGGGGAGGAGTTGATTTAGTGAAAGTGTATGAGCTCATAAAGCATTGGAGTGGAATGACAAACTATGAATGTGATACAGGGACAATCGAGACGGTTGCTCAAAATAAATGATCTTGCTGATGTTATTTCCACTATCAGGCCGAGAGGTGAATGAATATCTGTAAAAAATGGGCTGGGAACTCTGTCAAATGGGGATGGCCTATTTAATATTATGGAAATTTCCTGTTCATTACTTCCCAATTTTAGTCCCCTTATACAATGCACACCCCATGCGCATCATGTCTATGTTCCCTGTTAATTCCAATATCAGAGACAATATTTTGAGAAAGCAAACATGCAGTTATCCTTCAATGAAACAATTGCTATTGCATATATCTTGTTATGTGTATTCTCCCTCAATGCTCAAAATGAACACATGGTTTACGTCCTCTCTCTAGAAGATGGACTTAGGAGATCTCAGGAGAGCTACATTTTACAGAATTTGCCAACAGAAAACCCTTAGAACTATCTTGGATTTTTTTTTGCCTCCCAATTAGAATGAAATTTGGATTCTCAATTCTACTCACTTTCTAAATTTATAATGAACAGAGACCAAAGTCATCCACTTGTCCTGGCATAATGTTAGGGCCATTTTGACAATTAAGTGACAGTAATTCAACTCCAACTCTTTAAAGAATGGAATTTATTTCTCAAAAATATGTAAAGTTGAGAGGTATGTTGCAGGCTGGTTTCTTCTAGAAGCAGGTGAACAGAAGGAATTGGGAGAGTAAAGCTTTGATTGGGTAGTTGCACTGGTAGAAAGAGGAAGGACACTGGTTTGGACAGGGGAGATATCAATCTGCATTGCAAATCGGACAGTCTCTGTGAGCCCAATGGGACAGTCTGAAGAGTCCTGCATTGGGGAGCGGTGGCTAGGACCATGGTTCCTGAACTGGGCAGAGACTTGCCAGGGTATCCTGGAGAACATACAAGGGCTCTGTTTTTAATTTTCCTGAAAAACACAGTAGTCTATACATCAGGCATTGTATAGACAACTACTGTTAATTTGTTTGGAGTTAACTACTTAATAGTTAGCTGTAGGCATTTCTTTTGGCATAGGGGATGCCACGGAAAATTACTGAGACACTCAGGGTGCCATGAACTGAGAAAATAGGAGGGCCTTTGGGCTACGCATCTTGGCACCCTGGGGAGGAATGTGACCTTGGCTACCACTGCTTTGCTTAGTCATTGACCGGGGCCACCTGAGAAGAGTGTGACCTCAATCTGAGGCCAGTGGGCCTTGGCGAAACTAAGAACTGGAGGCTGTGAACCTAACCAGAGCCAGGCATTCTCCTCACAAACAGAAGCAGGTCCCTCTCAAAAACAGATCTGAAGTGAACACCTCCACCTCTGCTGCAGGGTGGGGCTGGATTCAGGTGCCACTGCATCTAGGGACACGCTGCTCTTGGCTTCATTCTCTCTGGCTGCAGATGGCCTCTCTCCATCCTATGCACAGGGTGAGGTTTTTTTTTTTTTTGTAGCAGAGAGATTAATAGTCTTACCTGAGCCCAAGTGCCAAGATAAAGTGCTCAATTGACATCTGTGAAAAGAAGAAGAAGAAGGAGAAGACCCATCCCTACTGACAGGGGAGCTTGGCACCATGGTAGTCAGAAGGGCCAAACAGAATCTTCCTCCAGATGGGCAGGGAGTGTGGGGAGCCGTCTCCCAAAGGACATGGAGATTTTAGACAGAATAAACAACAGACAGCTGGCTGCTCCATGTTGGAGGCGATATTGCTTTTCTGTCTGGCCCAGCACCTCTTCCTCCAGCCCAGCCATTCCGACTGGATTCTGTTCCTTGTTGTCAGTAGACATGGTCATTAGCGGAATTATTAGAGAGCTGCAATCGGTAATTTTGAACCTTTTATGGAGACTGAGGGGCTGTTATGCAGTTCTAATATCCATGATCCCCCAGAGCCCTCCCAGTTGTTGACAACTCATTTCCAACTCACAAATGTGTTCCATGGGTCTTAGTGTGACTATTAAGTCACTAGGACAGGCTTATGAATAAGCTTTTATGTGTCAAACCTTGTATCTCACTTGCGAACTGCTTCTTATCTAGATGATAAAAAGCAATTTCAGTAGCACTTAACTTAATTGGTTTGTGACCAGATGAGGACCCTGGGCCCTACTTAGAGAGTTTGGGCAGTAACACCTCCTTTGGCAATTCTAGAAAGTTCTCATCTCATAAGTTCACTCTCCACTTTCAACTACCCATTATTGCCAATCCTGAAAGCAGGCAGATTCTCTGCACATTAAACAAGGTTTGTGGACCTTAATCTTGCAAATCACTGAAATAAATTATTATAAGGTTGAGCTTTCTTTGAAGAACGTGCCGAGTTTCTCATCTGGCCTACCTGTTCACATCGGCTCACCCCCTGCTGATGGAGCTGCATGCATTCATGCTCACAGCCACATGCTATTCTCCAGCTCGCATTTACACAGCTGAAAAAATATTATTTTCTTGAAAAAATACGCATGTTTACTTCATTGTCCACCTGGTCAGAGCAGACTTCATTCTTTCATACTTTTGCAAACTGAATTAAGAGCCCTGTGCACACACCACATCGACTTTGCCACCAACACAGTCTTGGAAGCTCATGTCTTCCATATATATAAATATATTACATTAATTAATATAATATTATAATATTAATAACATATTAATATTATATAATAATATAATATAATAGAGTTGGGCGTGGTGACGCATGCATGTAATCCCAGTACTTGGGAGGCTGAGACCAGCCTCAGCCTCAGCTACTTAGTGAGTAAGGCCCTCCACAACTTAGTGAGACCCTGGTTCAAAATAAAGAATAAAAGATAGGGCTGGGGGTGTAGCTCAGAGGTAGAATGCCCCTGGGTTCAATCCCCAGTATGGCAAAAAATTATATAATTAATATAATATATTATAATATTATAATTATTAACATGTTATATTAATCTATAAAATATATTTTACATATAAATGTATATTAAGATATATATTTTTACATATATATTATATATATATTTTTGAAACAGTGTCTCACTAAGTTGCTGAGGGTCTTGGTAAGTTGCTGAGGTTTACCTTGAACCTGCAATCCTCTTGTCTCAGCCTCCCAAGTACTGGGATTACATGTGTGCATCACCGCGCCCAACTTACGTCCTCCTTTTTCACACCTATAATATGAGGAGGGGAAAGGCCTTCAAGCTTTTGTGAGTCCATACATCCCAGTAATCTCACTTTTTGGGGTGCATTTCCTGCTCCTAGGGAACATTTTCCTATCACTGCCTGGGGTGGGGGACCCCTTCCTCAAGCCATTTTCTCCATCCCCAGATCTGGGCTCAGATAAACGCTGCTCTGGAAGCTGCTGGGCAACCACAAGCTCTCTCTAGTGGAGAGGAACTTGGCCGTCTCTCATCCATGGGAAACCTCTACCTTCCCCATGAGAAGTGCCTGTGATAAGCGCAAAGCAGTCACAGGTCCTCTGCTCGGCTGTGACCTTAGGCTCTGTGCTCTGACGACTCTAGCCAGTGATACTCATGCTGCCAGTGGGGGAAAGTAAAATCTATTTTTATGTGAGCTGATGGACAGCTCCTATGCCTGTTTTCTAGTAGCTCTGGGCCAAGAGAACCCTGCCACTTAATAGGAAACCCTGACCTCAGTACACAGGCCAGCCCAGTGAGAGGAAATGACCCACAAGAAGGAAGGGCAGGGTGGGTTGATGGCTTTAGCTATTATTTGAATGGGAGGCAGACTAACATAAAAATTAATTTTAATGTGACTATCAACCAGCCCAGAGTTTATACCTATAAAAGAATGATGGCCATCAGTGTATCCAGCCAGTGCAACAATGCAAATATTTGGTGGCATTTGTAATTTCCAGCAGTGCGTTTGCTACCTGGGCGTTTCTCCTTCAGTCGGAGTACTGTTTTCAAGAACATGGTTCTTCCAGCTTGACTTGGCATTTAAATCTTGAGCAAAACTGAAATGGGCAGCTAAAGACTAATTATGCTAAACATTTCAACAAGCCTAATTACCAGTGTTCCGGCAGGGGGCACTGAAAACAACATCTAAGTGTGTGTGTGTATGTGTGTGTGTGTGTGTATGTGTGTGTGTGTGTGTGTGTGTGTTTTCCTTTTCTTTTTTCTATGCTCAGCTCTTTATTTTAGGCTTATTTAGTGGAAGCTGATTGCCCTATCCTAATGATTTTTTTGCATAATCTACACTGCAATAACCTAGAAGCATTTTTATTTCTGCATAATTTTAAATTTCTTTTTCTGCTCTGTTAGATTCTCTCCATTCAAAGATTAAAGTGATCACAGAAAAGCAAAATCTTGGCCAGAACTGCAGCCATGGAGGTTTTTGAGCAGAGCCTCCTGACATCTTCTAAGGGCTGCTGAGCTGCACGCAGCACACAGATTGCAGAGAGGAGCAGGGTGTGCATGTGCGTCCTTGCAAATTTCGCTTCTATCAAGTCAATAGCAAAATTGAGAAAGGAGCTTTTCACTGGCAAATGCTAATTATAATGAAAAAAACTCCCAAACATATACACAGGAGAGAAACAGACATAGAAGTACTGCACTGTAATTTCCTGCAGATCACAGTTGGCAGCATTTGATGGTACAAGTCAAGGACCTTATAGGCAAGATTATCTAGAAAATCCTTTGCTTCAGAAGCCAAAATCCTTTAAGTCTTCAGTATTTAAATGCAGCTGTATTGCTGATTAGATGTCAGAACTAGAGCACACTGAAGTGCCCTGCTTAGTGATTAACTCAATGGACCAATTTGGCTTTCAGATACTTCTACCGGAGGAAAAATTTGCATACAGATTTGGAAACAGGACTGTCATCTTTCTGGGTAATGTAGGGACTGGAGGATGCAAAACCTGTGAATGCTGTAAAACCCTTTATCTCACAATTGTCTTATCTCTAACTCAATCTCCTAGGGAATTATCTTCATCACCAAGAGTGTGACATGACCACAGGGATGTTGCTAGGAACAAATCTTTCTTGTTTTTCAGGGCTTTATTGATCTCCACTCTCTCTGCCATGTGGGAATGGGCACACAGAGAAAGCTGTCAATTCTACATCATGGATAATCTTTGGCTATATGTGAGAGTTCCCTAGTGTAAATTCATAATTTTTTTTTCTGTGCTTATAATTAAACTGGTGCCATGTATGTTTTGGGTATAATCTGAGAATTCCCTACCATACAGAGAAATCCATGTAGGTCTCAGCTTAAATTACCCCTCTTTCTCTAATCCTTGGGCACATGTAGCCAGGGCCTCCTGTGCCATCCCATAGCATTGTGGGTAAATGAGAGCCAAGAGATGGGTGTGATGTGTTTTAACTGTGAAGCCCATCCTGTCTCAGCCAGGAGGGGCATTTGCTAGTGCTACACAGAACTTGTCTCTGTGATTGTGGGGGCTCATCTTCACTTTGGAAACTGCATTTCCCACTAAAAATACTGAACGGAATATAGAAAGGACCAAGAGAGAAATGTTAATCTCTAAATATCTGAAAATCCACAATAAGTGATGAGCAGCAGGTGTTTACAAGGTGCATTAGAAGAAAGCAAATGCAATTCCTGGAGACTACAGCTGAAATTTGAACTGTGAGCGTCTGCAGACACAGAGCTTATTCTGCAGTTAGTAAAGCAGGGTCTGATACAAGGAAGCAATTGTGAGGCACATATGGTAAGAGGGCAGAACAGCAGGTTCCCTTCTAACATTTTTGAGAGTATAAGGAAGAGTACAATGGGCGGCTCACGTACAATATGTCCAAATATCTTAACATTAATAATCAGGTTTACACACTGATAAAGTATGTTCTTCCTCCCTACCTTGACAATTAATTTCATAAAGATCTGGAAGGTTAGGTTCCGACCGAGACCCCTCATTTCCCTGAGGCCTACGACCTGCCTCCTCTTAGCGCCCTTGGCTCCATCCCATCCAGAGAATGCAGAACAATAAATAAAGGGAAGATCTGTCGTCAGTGGGGTTCCCAGTATTTCCTCGCTTGAAGTATACTTTACCACCCTGTCTGGCAGGCTGGAAACTCACAGAACAGTGAGTTAGGAGGCAGCGGAAGACAGGCTGCTTCCAATGGCTAAAGGTGCAGTGCTGGGCATGAGTGACTCGTCTCCCAAACTCACATGTCAGAGCCATCACTTCTTGGAAGCAGTAAATGGGAGGCAGCAGGGTCTTCTCCTATGGAATGGAAGTCTCTGACCCTCTATGGAAATCTCAGCAGTGGTAAGTCATATCTTACTGCACGGCTTAGAGGAACTGAATGCAATGAGTTAGCCAATGGCTTTAAGAACCACATATAGTTCAGTCGGACTCTTTGTCCTGCAACTATGAACAAAATATTTAAAAAGCAACAATCTCTCTCTAATGAGTTGTATTTTTTACTAATACGATTTTAGGTCCTCTTTTTTGTTTTTCATGACTCTTTCCTCTTGTCTGCTTCCCATGTATGCTGGATGCCATGTTTATAGCAATTCGGAGCCCTCCACCTGCTTCTAGCTCTTTCATGGCAAACCATCAACAGAGAGACAAAAATAAATTACCACGAATAAAGGCATAGACTTGTCAGGTCTTAACCACAAAACTAAGTATAGCAGGGGTACTGAAATAGAACATGAAAATGTCAAACGTGCTTTTCTTCATTTTGAGTCGATTACCTATTGCTTTTAATTGGACTCTAGTGGCCAGCAGTTTCTTTCTACTTCTCTTGAGATTGCGTGATATCCTTGATTAGGGAGCTCAGCGTGATGGATGGAGCATCCTTTCATGATCTTTATTTTTTGAGAAAGTACCATAAAAATTAAAGGGCCCCCTTCCTAGATGTTCACCCCCACTGCTTTGCTACCTCTCTGGATACTCACCCCTTTATAGCTATTCAGTATTTTCTCACTATTCACCCAGGAACTATGGTGTCTTGAGAAGAAACCAATAATTTATAAGGCAAGAATTCAAGATAAACTATTATCATTGAATTTGTAAAAAGTAGAAAAAGTTGGGATGTATTTCTACTTTATTTCTTATCATCAAAAATGGACCCCAAAGGAGTGAATTTTCCTTCTCAAGCTGACACATAAATATGTTTTTGTTTTTGCTCAAAGTGATTCAGTAGTCCGGAGAAGAGAAAAATAAGCAAGCTCTCACCGTGGCAGTACTTGGGGTATTCGTAGAGGCTGAAGTCATCGTTTCCATTATAAACTTGGCTTGGGGCATCCATGTGACTCTTTGCTAAGTCATAGACTCCTGGCTCTTTTCTTCCTCAGATGTTTAGCAATTTTACGCTCCATGCAAATATGTACCCGGGAGGGAAGTTGCTCTCTAGTAAATGTTCATTTATAGTATTGGATTTGGCTTTGGTTCCCGTGGAGCAGTTTTTACCAGCTTTATAAACAGATCAAAGCTCCTTAAGCCCATGCTGCAGGCTTCTACTCATGTTTATGATGCCTGCCTGCCTCTCCCAACCAAAACACACCCCTCAGCCACACCCAGGGACACCACTCCATCTTGTCCGCACAGGGTCACCAGCAGTTGAAGAGTGCAGGGCTCAGCTATTGGCATTGTGTAGCAAAAACAGACCTGAACTGAAAACAGGGTCTTGGTCAGGAGCAGGTTACAGGTGGCACGTATAAACTCAGTTTCATTGGTCAGGAGTTCTGCTTTATTTGCTTTATATTGTGAGAGATTTATTTTTTCCCCCGTATATAATATTTATTTCTAGGAGAGTTTATCACCCTGTAACGCCTTCATATGTGGACAGAACATCATTTGGACTATTTCCTTCCTCAATCCTCATTTGTCTAGTCCCTACCTCCCTTCCCCAGACCCCTTCCACTGTTCTACTGGTCTCTCTCCTCATTTATTGGAGGTCCCTTTGATTTCCTGGTTTTTTTTTTTTTCTCTCTCTACCTTCCACATATGAGAGAAAACCTGAAGTCCGTGATTTTCTGAGGCTGGCTGATCTCACTCAGCATAAAGCCTCTAGTTCCATCCATTTTCCTGCAAATGACATAATTGTGTTCTTTATGGCTGAGTAGCATTCCACTGTGTATATATACCACATTTTCTTTATCCATTCTTCTGTTGACAGACACTAGGGTTGGTTCCATAATTTGTCTATTGTAAATTGAAATCTCTAACTCAGAATACCAAGATGAAAATAGGTCAGTTTGGGAATGTGAGATGTTCTCATATGATGACGTTAGGAGGGGCTAGAGTTCCACAGATGCTAAAGCTCTCCTTTTTCTTTGCGCTTCTATTATTTTTCCGGCTTCGTATTCTTCCTCCCTTCTAATTTATGTTTCTAGTCTTCTTGTTTCCGAGTGAAAACTCCTCACCCTAGGAGGAAAAATGAGGAGGCACTTATTATCTAAATTCCTCTGTGTGTGTGTGTGTGTGTGTGTGTGTGTGTATGTGTGTGTGGTACTGGGGATTGAACTCATGGGGGTTGTACCTCCAAGCTACACTCCTAGCACTAGTTTTGAAACAGGGTCTTGCTAGATTGCTGAGAGTCTTCCTACATTGCTAAAGCTGTCCTTGAACTGGTGATCTTCCTGCCTCAGCCTCTTAAGTACTTGGATTCCACGCGTGTGCCACAACACCTGGCTATCTAAGTTCTTAACTTGCTGTGTGATCTTGAGCGAGATGCTCAACCTGTCCAATTGTCAGACTTATCTGTAAAATAAGTGTGATAATGCAGCTCATAGGGTGATGAGGAGCATTAAATGAGGCAGTGTTCATAAAGTACTTGGCACAAGGCCTGGTCCCTGGTCAACACTCATATTATTCCTCATATTATAAGGAAAATAATATTATATGCCAGTGAGGTCTTAGTTTACTTGTTATTTAGTTGTCATTACCTGTTACAGGTGTCATGGAAGTCCTTAGGAAACAGCCATGTGAGGTTGGCCTCATTGGCTGAGGGGGGTAGGTATAGCTGAGGCCTATGCATCCTGTCTCTTAAGGGTAGCTTGTAGGTTTCTGTTGGAGGATTGGCCTCAGCAGGTTCCTGAACTGAAGCCCAGGCTGTTGGGGGCCTGGTAAGCATGAGCACTTTGGCAGAGTTCCTCTCCTTGGGGTGCAGCATTCCCCACTTTTCAACTCCACCTGCTGAGTAATTTTTCTTTTCCTGCAACAAGGGAACATCCTCCCCTGTTCACCCTCTTGTTCTCTTCCCACTATTTTGGAGACTGAGCCAAGCGTTATGATACTTTAAACCCATTCTTAAAGCTGCTTAGAAAAGGTTTGGTCATTTTTCCTTTCTCTGCCCTACAATTTACTGGATGAGAACTTTCTTCCATTTCCTTCCCTGTATGTCATTTTTCAAAGTGTGGTCCCAAACCAGCAGCATCAGCATCACTTGGGAATTAGTTAAATATGCAAATACTTGGGTCCCACCCTCACCCGGTGAAGCAGACACTCTTCGCTGGAGCCCAGCATCTGGGGTTTAAGAAGATGGCCAGCGATTTCAGTGCTCACTAATGTGTGAGGACCATAGGTATGTTTGGACCCGGGCTTTCTGTGTAACACACTTCTCTGTGATTTGTCCTGTGAAACCTCCATAGTGACGTAGTCAAGGACTGCTGTGTCTGCAAAAGTATCCAGTATTCAAATCAGTCTCGTCTGATGACTTCTCTAGAGCGAGGTGGATAGTCTGTCTGGTGTCTGGTAGGTGCCCCCATTGGGCCAGCATCTAACTGGGCCTGGGCTCTACATATTCCTTCCTACCTGGCTTCTTGACTTCTTCCTTCAGCATCCTAGCCACCTACCTTCCTTAGTCACCAATCCCCTTTCTCAGGAACTCATTCATCTCAAAATTATCCCCATGATGCTTCAAATATTCTACAGTGACCTTTCTGGATTTTTCTGATCAAATCTGTTCAGATTTTCTTTACACACTTGAAACAACTCTCTCAATCTTCAAGGCGATCCAATTATGAAGGCCATTTGCAGCTTTAAGAGGGTCTTATTAGTGTTTTCTGAGGCCAGAATCTTTTGCCCCATGAGGGATTACTCTGCTTAGCTCTGGAAATGTGACTTCTCTTCTCTTTTTGGTCTCTTCAGGCCATAGAGAACCCTCTTTCCTAAAAGTGGAGAGACATGGGAGAATCTGCCTCTCACCTGATCTGTCCAGTTCAGACTCCAAGACCACATTTGCTGTTTGTATGTGTCTAAGATCTCAACCTCCCCCAGAGGAAATGATGCTTTTCCCTGTCCCCGGCTCACCTTCTCTTGGTTTTCTTCCAAGGCACCTTCCATGACAGGGGCACTAACACCTTTTCCTTCCAACTTTCAAGTGTGGAAAATTTCAAACCCACAGAAAAGTGGGTAGAATAGTATAACAGAAGATTTTATACTTTTATATACTTCTTCTGGATTCATCAATTGTTGAAATTTTCCCACATTTGCTTTCTCTCTCCCTACACACACACACACACACACACACACACACACACACACACACACACTTTCTTTTCCTCTAAATCATTTAAAAGTAAGTTGCAGGCACCATGACATTTTACTCCTAAACATTTCATCTGGTATATCCTATTTTCTAAACACAAAGACATTCTGTTACGTAATCACAATGTCATTATTATATATATGAAATAATATATAATTACATATATCTGTTATCTAGTAGTTCCTGGTCAAATCACTTTGAGTGTCCCAATAGTTGTTGTATGTTATCATGTCTCTTGGGTCTCTTTTAATCCAGAATATTTAAAATTTATATGGTGTATACTTGATTCTGGAATATTTATCTTTTAATCTAGAAACTTTATAAAATTTAAACAATTTCATCTTCCATATACTGGCATCTTCGAAGTGTGCATGTTTGGAGAATCTCACAATATGAATTTGTCTGATTGGTTTTCTCATGATTATATCCAGGTTAAACACTTTTGACCAGAATACTATGTAAATGATATTGTGTTCTTTTCATACCCAGATATTGTTGAGATCTGTTAAAATACAGGCTACAAGCATGTGGGAGGACATATTAGAATCCTAGAATCATAGCTCAGGAAAGAACCTCACAGTCTGACCTAACCACCTCATGTTACAAACAGGCTCATGGAGGCACCAGGAATCTGAGACTTGTCCCACCACATGGCTAATGGCAGTTGCTGCAGCTGGCACACCCTCTACTCACTTCTCCAGAGATGCCAACATCCCCTTTCTTCAACTTTTTAGGACCCTCGTGAGTGTGAGATAAATATAGGTATATGGGGAAGTTGACATATTTATACAGATGCCAGAGTGTGTTATCCCAAAGGCTTTTCTTTCCCTTGATTTGAAGTCTGGCAAATTCCCCTAGTGACCTCTGAGAGATAGTCAAGAAGAGGCTAATGCCTGTTTTCAACAGAAAAGACAAATTTTATGTAGAGAGTGGCCTTCTGCCCAGCTCCAGAAACACTTCTAGGTTAAGAGAAGCAGCCGCCCAGCACTTCTGAGCTATTTATGTCGATTTAAAAGGCAGGTGTCTTTCCACTGACCTGGTTTCAGTGCTATAATCCCATTACCTTGACACGATCCTCTGGAGTTTTGCTTTGTTTGGGAATTTAAAATTCCTTTATTTGCAACAGATCAAAAGTTATCTGGCACACATACCGCATTTAGATGCAGGCCTTTGATAGATCTTGCAGCCTTTCTGAACTCACCCATCTGAATAGTTCCCAGATAACCACTCATGGTCTGCCCTTTTCCCCCAATTTTAAATAGCAACCCTATTCATAGACCTTTAAATCCTCTCCCTAAGAGATTAAATGGCAACTTTGTCAATGAATAGAAAAGTGTGACTTTGAAATGCGTTTGTGAGGCTTACCAGGTTGCCTTATGCTATGGAGTGGGGTATCTCTATTCAATTCAGATTCCATGCTAAGTAGTCTGGGTGGTGGCTGCACCCCATAACCTCATCTTCATGACTTTTTACATGTCAGACAATGGAGTAGTGTCCAGACTGAGAACTATGAAGGGTAATTTGAAGGGTTCACAGCAGGAATCAGGAAACTATGGCCTGCGACCAAATCTGTGGACCAGATCTACCTCCTGTTTCTGTACAGTCCACTCTAAGAATGGTTTTTACATTTTTAAATGGTTGAAAAAAAGTGAAAATAAGATGAAATCCAGATTCTGTTGTCCATAAAGTATTATTGGAATACATGCACACTTATTCAATTATGTGTTGCCTGTGATTACTTTTGCATTATTATTATTGTTATTTTGTGGTACTGGGGATTGAACCCAGGGGCACTCTACCTCTGAGCTACACACGTCAGCCCTTTTTTGTTTTGAAACAAGGTCTCACTAGGTTGCTGAGAGACTCTCTATGTTGTTGAGACTGTCCTCAAACCTGAGATCCTGTCTCAGCCTCCCCAGCACTGAGATTACTGGTGTGGGCCACCACACCAGTGGTGCATTATAAAGACAGAGTTAAGTAATGGCTGTAAGTGTCATATGGCTCACAGAATCTAAAATAGGGACCACTCAGTCACTCACTCATTCTTCAAATACTCCTGGGCACTTTCTGTGTGCCAGGCACTCTGTTAAGCATTGGGAGTTGAAAGATATGAAAAAACACAGCCTCTTCTCTTGGAGGGCTTGATCTATCACATGAAACAAGGTGGACAGAAAAAAATACATAAAAAGTGCTGTAGTAGAGATATATAAAAAGTGCCACAGGAACACCAAGTAGGCACTCTTTCTTAAGGGTTGGGGGACTGGACATTCTTGACAGACAAGAGCTGACATTTCAGCTGTCAGCCATGTCAGGCATGGGGTACCCAATATTCCTACCACCTCACACAATGCTATTGACCTTCGAAGTGTTTCTTACCAATCTCCTTTCTTAAATCTGTTTTATATGTTCGTAAAGTAGCTTCCATTTACCTGCAGGGGATACATTCCAAGACTCCTGTGGATGCCTGAAACAGCATACAGTAACAAACCCTAAATATGCAATCATCTGCCAGTTAATGACGACGGGCATATGTTCTGAGATGTGTGTAGCTAGGCGATCTTGTCACTGTGAAGACATCATGGAGTGTGCTCACACAAACAAAGAGGGCTCTGACATCACTTGGTGATATAATCTTACAGGACCACCTCTGTATATGTGGTCTGCCTTGACTGTAACATCTTTATGTGGCCATGACTTTACTATGCTTTTTCCTATACAGCCATACCTATGATAAATTTATAAATTAAGCACAAAAGATTAACAATAATAACTAATAATAAAATAGAACAAATGCAATAATATACTGTTTAAATAATATTACTCAAAACATACGCATTTTTCATTTCTAGAATTTTCCATTTCATATTTTTAGGCCATAGTTGACTATAGCAACTGAACCCATGGTAAATATCACCACAGACTGGGAGGGGGTATGGTATTCATAGCACAAACATAATTTTGCATTCTACCCATTTGTCACGTGCTGTGAGTGGGAGGCAGTATAGAGTTGGCATGAAGTGTCAGTGTGGGGATTAAACTGTGTGTAAAGTCACTTCACCTCTCCAAGCCTCAATTTCTCATCTGTAAAATGAGGACATGAATAAAAGCTGCCTGAGAGGGTTGCTGAGAATGACAATACAATTCAATGACATACAGCATTAGCGCACTTACAACAGGACCTGCCGGGTGGTAAGTGCCCAATAAACACCAGCTGGTACAGACCTCTTTCTCACAGTGACCCAGTTCCTGGCTCATCGTCATGTGGGAACTTGCCAGATATGTAAGATAGAAGCATGTAGAATAGAAAGACCCTGGAATGGAGGGTTAATCTGGGTAAAGGATGCTGCAGGAAATGAGGATAGTAGGTACCAGAGCATGGAGGCACTGGATCACATGGTATTCAACACATTCAATGGATCTAACGGATTTGATTATTCTTCACATAGTACTTTATTGCTAAGAGATTCAAGTCAGATTATAAAGATGGATGAAATATATAAAAACAACTATAACCATGTAAAAAGTATGAAGTGAAAGAGGCATATAATGGAGCCAGGGTTAAGAACACTTGATGACAGATGAATGGAGAAAGAAAATGTGGTCTATACACACAATGGAATTTTACTCAGCCACAAAGAACAAAATTATGTCATTTGCAGAAAAATGGATGGAACTAGAGAATATTATGCTAAGTGAGAGCAGCCAGTCTCAAAAGAAAAGAGTTGCGTGTTTTCTCTTATGTATGCAAGTTAGATAGAAAATAGGAAACAAACAAAAAGACTTCAGTTAAATGAGGAAAGAAACCAGTAAAATAATGGAAGGGAATTGGGGGACAGAGGTGGGGAGGGGAAAAATGGGGCTCGAGGAAGGTGTCTGTGAAGGTGTCACTGCCAAGCTCACTAACATGTATGGGAGGGAGAAGAGTGGAGTGGAGTGGGATGCAGAGGGAAACGCAGTAAGTGCTGTGTGCGCGTGTGTTTGTATCACTCCGAACCTCACTATGAGGTATAATTACAATGCACCAATAAAAGTACATTAAAAAGGACAGTTGAGGATGTTGCATCCCTTTTGTATTCCTGACAGCTGCTCAGAGTCTGTGAGGTAACAGATGCTCAGTTTTTTTTGAATGAAAACAAGGAGCGGTGTTTCAGGTAATGAAAAGAGTTTGGCACAAGAGCATGGCCGAATGCGGGAAATGGGAGTAAAATATGAGGTTTGAGCCCTGTGGTAAGTAAATTTGTGCCTTGTGAAAGTTCTCTGGTGCTTTATTTCACAGACAGTGATATGCCAAAGGATCCAAGCACATTTGATTAATTTTTAAAGCATTATGAAAAATGAGAAGAAAGGAGAGATCGTGGAATTAAGCAGAACCAGAGATGGAAAGCAATAGAAATAGTCAAATGAAGAGTAATAAAGTGTAGAAGTAGAAAGTGGAAGTAGGGGCAAAGAGGTTGGATCTGGGAGCTATTTTTGCCCTAGAAAAAACTGGTTTTATGGGACAAAATGGTAAAGTCAGATGAGTTTTCAATTGGGATTTGGATTGAGCTGGACTTGTGGGCCTGGGGCGCGGGAAAGATAAGTAGTCATCACACATGGGAAGGATCCAAAACTCTTGCAATGAAGGAAGAGAGGAAGGATGGAGGACAGGACCCTGTGAATGTCCACATTAAGGGGCACGAGAAGGGAAAGGAAGTAATGAAGAAGACAGAATCAGTCAGAATTCAGAAGGTTCAAAAAGCCAACAAGGAAGGTTTCCAGAGAATGGAAGGGTCAACAGGACCCAGAGCAGGTGAAGAGCTAATAACAGAATAAGATTGGCAGCTGGATGTGGCGGTGCATGCCTGTAATCTCAGTACTTGGGAGTCTGAGACAGGAGGATTGCAGGTTCTCAGCCAGCTTCAGCAACTTAGCAAGGCCCTGTTTCAAAATAAAAAAATAAAATAAGGCTGAGGATGTAGCTCAGAGGTAGAAATCCCCTGAGTTCAATCCCCCATACCACACACACAAAAAGAATATGGCAAAGAGAACATTCCATCTTCCATATATTGGGCACCCTTACGGAGAGTTGTTTCACCAGGATATTAATATTGCGTTGCCTTAGTGACTGGGTAAGAAGGATGTAAACACCCCATCCAATTTCTTTGATTATAGTACTAAGGCATACTAGTCAACCATGAACTTGGATTAAATCAGCAACAGCTTGAAAAACAGAAAAGCCTTCTCCGTAGCACCCTGGCGGGTTCATTTCCCCAGTGCCCTGGTTTACAGCACAATCCTGAAACAGAACAATGGGTTATAATTCTACAAAAGAAAACCTGCAACAAGCTATTTCAGATATAAACTGTTAGTCTGTCGTATTCCCACCCAGCAGAGGTTAAACGCCAAACTAAAATAATAAGGAAAGACAGGCTGCAATTGCTCTGTGTATAATGTAGAGTTAAATGCCGTCCTGGCTGTATATGAAGAACCAAAAGCAAGATGCGTTCACAGTGCAATATCCCAGGGGCATTGTTTTATTGGTTGGAACAGCAAGAACTAAAGACTAAGATGAATTTAATATTTAACTCTAAATCTTTAGTCTCCCTCATTAGGCTGACTCGCCTGCAGCCATGGTGCCGTGATTAAACAGCCTCAGCTGGTATGTTGCCAAAACGCATATCCGGTGAAATGTGAACAGTTCTTGTTCTTACGCCCGATCAAGTTAAAAACAAAAAAAGTCATCTGTTTGCCATCCGGAGAGGTCATTAGAAAGAAGGGCTAAAAAAAAAAACAAACAAACTGTCAACTTATTCTGGATGTTGGAAATAGAAAACTGGCGTTGCCTCTCTTTAGCCCTAAGCTAGTCTTTGGAGAAAGCAGCAGCTGAAGCCGAAATGGAAACAGCTTCCTTTGATGGGGATCTCATTGCAGAAGAGTTTCTGCAGGGAGGCGGCTTTATGGTTCTCCAATCAAAATGGTGCCAGATTATCAATACCCAGAGGAATGAAAAAATGGCTTTGGGCCTGTGCAAGCCCATGGAGTTATAGTAACGTCTCTGTGTGGAATGCCACAGAGAAGGGCCGGGGGCTAGATTTCTCAGATAGGGAAGTCACTGTGCCAGGCCAGAGGACCTCTCCTTCTTGCGAGCGACTGACCCAAATCTGGTCCTCTCTCCAGGTATAACTCATTTGATCAATTTTTTGATCAAAGATGTGTGGTTAGCTGTCATTTTCTTTTTTCTGTACTAGTGACGGAAAACAGAATTCGAATTCAACAAATATTTGTTGAGCAACACAGAGTGTTTATTACCAGAGAGGAACAGAAGAGGACAAGAAACTATCTTCACTTCTTCCCGCGTCTGTCAGAATAGTGGCACCAGAGACCAGCGCATCCCACCACCTGTCAGCCTCACCAAGTGGCTCAGGAGTCATCAGTAAGCCTGATCTTAAGACAGGTTTTCTCAACCTTGGCCACGAACGTGAATTGCCTGGGAAGCACTAACATCTCTCAGTGCCCTGGCCACACCCCAAACCAGGTCATTATTATCCCTGGGGGGGTGTGATCCAGACAGCAGTATTTTTTAAATGCTTCCTAAGTGATACCATTAAGCAGCCAAGTCTGAGAATCGGTGCATTTGCAATCATTAGATTCACTTGTGTCACCCCCAACCAAGCTGGTCAGAATCAATATTTTCTAGAAGTGCCCCTGGTGATTCTAATATACACCCAGGGCTGAGAATCTCTGCCTTTCAACAGATTCTCAAAGTGTGACTACAGATCCCACATTAGGAACACTCCACACTCCTGACTACATATGTCATTCCCAGGCCTACTCTAGACCTACTGGATCAAAGATGGGATTACACCTATTTTTTTTTAAGCTCCCCAGGTGACTCACATTCTTGCTAAAGCTTGAGAGACCCGCTGCTTGAAACATTCTCTATCTCTGCAGATTCCTCAACTTCCACAAATCTCTATCTCTCTTTCTCCCAAGGAAGATGGAGCTTGTACTCCTGTGAAAGTGCAAATACCTTGACATAATATCCAAGATACATTAGGAGAGAAGAATGAGATGCAGAGTAGCTGGTATAGCATTGGTCTTTTTTTAACACGAATCTAAGGATTAGTTGTATGCATATATCTGGGTGGCTGGTGGGGGCGGGAAGCTTTTGTCATTCTCGTCATGTACGCATAATTCCTCTATTAAAGAAAGAGTGACTAAAAGTGCAAACACTACAGGGAGAGCCATCACATTAAACTTCATTAGTATTAAAGGATAAACTGAGGCACATTGGAATATTAAAGAGTTTATTTGAACATACAGCAATTTAAGAGTTGGGCAGCACTGGACTAGAAGTGGTTTGAGGCCCTGGCAAGAGGAGAGGAGAAGAAGCTTTCATGGGCTGAGTGAAGCAGAGCTAGAAGAACATTTGGTTAAAGGGGGACAGTGGCCTTATTGAATCATTCCGGTGGAAAGTCCTTAGGTAGAGGTTAGTTGGCAGTTTCTGGGTGATAAGTCTTGCTTTGTTTTCCTAGAATACAACTGTTTATACTTAGTTGGGTTTTGGTTTGCTTGTGTAGGGACCCAGGGCACTGGAGCTGCATTACTCTAATGGCCTTCCAAGTAATTATCTTAATTTTAGTTACTTATACCCTAGAGTGAATTATTTTATTTGAATTGTTACTTTTTCTGGACAGTTTTCGATTTGAGGAGGAACAGGTGGAACATATGTCATGGGGACTAGAGAAGTCAAGAAGGCATGGGGAAGGGGAACAGGAAAGCATCTCAGATCCTCAAAGTCAACCTTTGCCAAGTTTACATTTTTACCCATAGTCCTGACCTTGGTTTATAATCCCAAAGATGGAAACAAACCAGTATGCATCCTCCTTCTAGACGCTGTTGCTTAGAAAACAAATAGAGGTTTCCTCCCTTCGTCAGGCTTCCTCTAAATCCAGTGTGCATACCCTGGGAAGGAGCCGGCCGCCTTTATCCATGGAGATCTTAGCGCTCAACAACCTTCTGTAAAATACTACCTCAAATTCTCTTGTAGCCACCAGGTGGCAGCAGCGATCCAGTTCTGGTCTAGCCCAGGAGATGCTGAACTAGGATGGCTCTCTTTTAATTAATGTATTGGCCATAGTACTGTGGACTTTCAGACGCGAAAGAACATCTCTAAAATTTCTACTAACAACAACGCACCAATAAAAGAATATTAAAAAGTTTTACTAACAACCACAGCTATTTAGATGGAAGAAAAAGAACAGACATATTAAGAACACTTCATGGTCAACACTACAAATTCAATCTATTGAAGGGAAGGAAGTTATAACATCCTCTGACCTACTATCTGCCAAGTGCCTTACCAAATGTCTTATGTGTTATCTCATTGGATATCAACTCAACCATGGGAGATGGATAATATCCAGCTTTATTTTATCTTGGGAAATCAGAGTTGGAATAGATTTAATAACTTGTCTAAAAGGCTCAGAGATGCAAGTAATAGAGGCAGGATATGACCGAGCAAGACCGCGAAGGTTCTTGATCATTCCATTATGTCAGACCGTCTCTTGTCTTTGGGAGTATCAGGAACCAGTTAAGGTGGGCATTGGAGGGTGGCTTGGAGTCAGACTACAGTGTGCATGAGTGGACGGGGAGGGCTTTTCCAGGCAGATGGCAGCCTTAGAGTGATGGAAAATGATCATTGTTTGAGGACCTTCTGCTTTATGTTCCAGCACTTGTGGCAGTCACAAGATGTAAGAGATCAAGGGTGTTTTCTAAGTTTGAAACAGGTGAGCACTCAAGAGGAGCTTCTTGGAATCAGAGGAGTCTTGAACTAGAGAGAAAATTGTGTTCAGAGAGGGGATGGAATGCTTCATTCCTAAGACAATACAAACCTGAAGTAAGTGGTGGATTTTATGTCACCTGAAGTGCCAGAGGTAATATTTATTAGTGAGAGGTTCCTCTGTATATGCTGACTTCATAACTAAATAGTACATTTATGTATATATGCATGCATGTATGTATGTATGTATGTATGTATGATGCTAGGTATGGAACCCAAGGCTTTGTGCATGCCAGGCAAGTGCTCTACCACTGAGAAACATCCCCAGACCTTTAATTCTAAATAGTATCTCTTTACTCTATTGGGTAAGATGAAGAAATTTTCTTCCTATATTTTTCTGCACTTCTCTTCCTCATAAATTTTCCAATTTTGGTTGGCTAAACCCTTATTTTTAGTTGTCAAGGACTGTGATTTGCATTCTGTTCTACAACTATAAAAAGAACAGTTGTGATATAATTGAAGAGTATTTGCGATGGAACTGAGCTGTGTGATTGGTCCCACCATCCTCTATGACTAACCCTATGTTCTTGCAAGGACAAGCATCAAGGTCAAATGGATTCTCTTCTCTAACTAGATGCTCCAAGTCAGATAACATCTGGTGTGGTTGCATCTGTATAAGCTTTTCTCGTAAATATATATATTTTAAAGGTTATATTTGTTTTTCCTTGTTTTCATTATTAGAAAAATAGGGGTCTCATTTGTCACATCACTTTGATGTGGCCCCTTGACCCGACTATGCACTGAATGGTGCAGTGTAGACTCTTCAAGGCTTCGCTCTGCATCTGTCACCGTGGACTTTCTTTGCATCGCACTGCTTGGCTGGTTTCCTTGTTTATTAAACCTCAGGTTTCCTCCTTAATTGGATTTGCTTCTGTGTTTTGATAACATACTTCCTTAATAATTTCAGAAGTAGTGCAGAGGGAGTATATTTTCCAAGGATTTGCAGGTCTGGGATGTCACACTCCCTTTGATTGAAATTTCAGGAGGAAAATGTTCTTTTAATTTCCTCTTAACATTTCTTAGTTATTCCTTACTTTTAATATGGTAATAAGTCTTTGGAATCAATATTAGTTGTGTCTTACATGATATCTATTGAAATTATTTCAGTACCATCTTAATGGTATTTTTAACAAATGAGATTATGTGAGTAAATTATGGTCTTAACTGAGTTTTATGGGTACTGGGGATTGAACCCAGGGGCATTCTACCTCTGAGCTACACCAGCAGCCCTATTTTATTTTTTTTTATTTTGAAATAGGGTCTTGCTAAGTTGCTGAGGCTCTTGCTAAGTTGCTGAGGCTGGCCTTGAACCTGAAATTGTCCTGTCTCAGGCTCCCAAGGACTGGGATTACAGATGTGCATCACTACACCCAGCTTTAAGTCTTTTTGGCTATTTTCAGTGAAAAGAAAACCTCCCCTCTTCTCTTTATATCTTTGTAACACCAACCAGACATCCTTTTCCCATACATTCTATCTCGTCACTTTGAAGCCTTCTGGAAGGGTTTTTAAAGCAGCATTTCTATCATCATTTTTGAGTTCCATTTCCACAACTCACTTAGAAGCAAAATATTTTATAAGAAACTGTGTGGGGCCTAAAATGAGTGAAACATTAGTCTTCAGGCAAGATTTAGAAGATAAAGTCTTTCAGTAGCTTTAAGGACGGAAAGCCCATCTGCATAAAGAAAGACCTCTCAACCCACCAAGGGAGCGCCTATGGTTTTAGAGCACTCATCTTTTCCTCTGTATGAAGGAGAAAGGAGTTCAAGTTTTAAATTTATGAGCCAATCCATAGCTGTTTATAGCATAGAAGCCTGGATTCTCTTGATGATAGAACTAAAGATGCTTTTAAATAAAGTAAAAAATGCTCAGACCATAATATTTGCTATAGTTTTCTTTCAATACTATCTGTGTAAATATACAGTTATTTTTTGGGCCTGATGGGTGGAGAAGCCCACCTTCTTTTGGCCCTCCATCCACACAAGGAGAGGCAGGATAGTGCAGTGGTTAGGATCTGGCTCCTAGGGCCAGGCTGCCTGTGTTCAAATCCTGCTCCAGCTACTTCCTAGCTGAGTATGTTGGGCCACTGTGCCTTAACTCCCTATGTTCAAAGGGGTGTCCCCTTGCTTCGGATGTCCCTTTTGTGAACTGAAGATAATAGTAACACTTATGTCCTATGTGTAGTGGAAAAATTGAGTTGTTCTCTGCAGAGAGCTAAGAATGCTATTGGGTCCCCAATAAGCCTCCTGTATCTGCTAGCATCATTAACATTCAGTTATGAATTAGGTTTACATATCGCACCCTGCAAGCATATTCATGTTCAAGAAAGATGTGGAGCTGGGTGCAATGGCACACACCTGTAATCCTAGTACTTGGAAGGCTGAGACAGGAGGATCGCAGGTTTGTAGCCAGCTTCAGTAACTTAGTGAGATCCCATTTCCAAATAAAAAAATAAAATAGGGCTGGGGTGTAGTTCAGAGCTAGAATGACCCTGGGTTCAAGGTTCAATCCCCAGTATCACACACACACACACACACACACACACACACAAGAAAAAGAAACAGAAAAGAAAAGAAAGATGTGATCATTTAGGGTTGATAGGAGACTGGGAAAAATTAGGTCCTTTTTCAAAGTTTTGTGGGGTGGAGAAAACAAGTTTGAAATGAAAACAAATAGTAGCTAGGCCAGGCGCTGTGGCACACATCTGTAATCCTAGTGCTTGGGAGGCTGTGAGATGGGAAGATCTCAGGTTCCAGGCCAGCTTGTGGTAACTTAGTGAGACTCTATTCCAAAACTAAAAAATGAAAAGGGGCTGGGGCTGTAGCTCACAGGTAGAACATCAGTGGATTCAATCCCCAGTACCACAGGAAAAAAAAAGAAAAGAAAAATAAAGAAACAAATGCAGTCGAGCTTGTTGAAGACACCAGGGAAACAGAGGTTGATTAACAGGTGAAGCTAAACATGTGTGTGATGGGTAAAGAGAGAGGACATCAGCAAAGATAAAGAAAAATCTTTATGTAGCATTAAAAAGATATAAGAAAAATAATGGTAAACATTCTGGAAAGGGAAATCTGACTATATATTGGCACACTAAATATTCCATCAATCTAGTAGATAGTTGAAAGAAAGCACTTAAAACTACAGAATAGGCCAGGCGTGGTGGTGCACGCTTGTAATCCCAGTACTTGGGAGGCTGAGACAGGAGGATCCGGGTTTGCGACCAGCCTCAGCTACTTGTGAGGCCCTCCGCAACTTAGTGAGACCCTGTTTCAAAATAAAGAATAAAAAATAGGGCTGGGGGTGTAGCTCGGAGGTAGAATGCCCCTGGGTTCAATCCCCAGTACCGCAAAAAAAAAAAAAAACTACAGAATAGCTTTATCTTAAAAATAAGACATCAAGCAGATTGCCTGGGGTTTCTGAGTTTTGAGCCAGGGTTGGGGACATGTAGGTTTGAACAGGCAGGATGTTGAAAGTGGGGAGGTGTCCAGGAACCCTCTGAATGGAGGGTGCTCCCTTCCCAAGTCTGTGCCCATCCTTCATGCGGGGCCTTGGTTCTGTGTTTAATTAGGTTTCTGTGCTTCTCCATTGTGAGCAGTGAGGCCATCTCCTTAGCTATTCAACATGTGTAAAATATATGAAGATAGAGTCAGATGTGGTGGCACATGTCTGTAATCTCAGGACTTGGGAGGCTGAGACAGGAGGATTGCTAGTTGGAGGCCAGCCTGAGCAACTTAGTGAGACCCTTAGCAACTCAGTAAGACCGTCAGCAACTTAG
>PVJS01004603.1:0-10000 GCA_004027185.1 Glis glis
CTCTCTCTCTCTCTCTCTCTCTCTCTCTCTCTTTCTCCCTGTCTCTCTCTCTCTCTACTTAGTGAGGCCCTCCGCAACTTCGTGAGACCCAGTTTCAAAATAAAGTATAAAAAATAGGGCCAGGGGTGTAGCTCAGAGGTAGAACGCCCCTGGGTTCAATCCCCGGTACCGCAAAATAAAAAAAAATACTTAAAACACTATTATCTGTTTATAGATGTATGTGAATACACAATTATCTTTTGGTATCTGTGGGGGACTGGTTCCAGGACCCCCTCAAGGATACCAGAATCCACAGACAAAGTTCAAGTCCTTTAAATAAAACAGTGTAGTATTTGCATATAGGTTATACATATCCCCCATGACTTGAAATCATCTCTAGATTACTTATAATACCTAATACAATAGAAATGCTCTCTAAATAGTTATTCTGTCTTGTTTAAAAAATACTCTCAGGAAAATAAGTCTGTACATGTTCAGCACAGAAGTATTTTCTTTTTCAAATATTTTTAGTCCATAGTTGATTGAAGCTGCAGATACCAAGCTCATGGATACAAAGGGCCAACTGTATGTAAATAGAAATAAATAAATAAATACACACAAATATACACATTTTTCTCATCAAAGTATGCAGGCTAAAAAAATAATGCAAAGAGATGCAATAGCCAGTTGCATATCCACATCTGAAGTGAAATCTATATTAGGAAGACCTCGGGCCGAAACAGGAGCACACAGAAGTCAAAAGTTCTAGTTCAAAAAGGCCAAATTTGGGGTAGATTCTGGGTGTCCCATTTCTTGCTTGAAGAAATTAAGATGTCATTTTTAAAAATACAAATATGTATTAAGTAGACGCAAAAACATAAAACACCCAAAAATGTATATTCATCAATACATACACATGTCCATCCACACATGCACAAGCAGACCATTGTACAAATGTGACTGCCCTACAAAGTTATCCTTCAAATACTAACCAACAACTGCAAACACACTTACACCACATGAATACACTAGACAAAAGCAAGTTTCCCAAATGGGCGGGGGTCTGCTATCAAATCAGATTTCTGACCCTCAAGCTCCACGGGTCTCTGGGAAGAGATGGAGACAGGTGTGGCTGCTGAGCCGCATACCCTGCATCTTGTGAAGACCCTCCTGCACAAGGCTCAGGTTTGCACCGGGTCACTGATTGTGCTACAACACAGGAAGTAGCCAGCGTCTTTTCTCTAGAGGACCGCACAAGCCTGGCTCACCAGAGGTACTTGGTCCACACAGGAGCCTGTAGGCTCACATCAGAGGGGAGAGAACTCAAATCGAGGGTCCTGTTCATCATGGTATGAATGACATGACTTGGCTTCCATAGGGCCAGATGGCACTCTGACCCATCACTGTGGGGATGCTGCGTGGGCTGAATCAGCTCGGGGCCAAGGCCCCTTCTGCTGGGTGCTGATATGGCTGCTCCCTCTATCCTGGCCTTCTAGGCCAGTACTTCTTACCCAGAAAGGTCTCCAGGACTCATAGGCCAGATTCCTAAAACCCCAAAGCCTGCTACTGAATGCCCTTCTACACATTAGCTCATAAGGATCTCATGAAATTTACACTCTTACCAATCAAAGTTCGCAAATGGGGACTCTGAGAAACTGGTTCAAGGGGACAGACCTGACCATGCAGGGCCCGGACTTGGAACCACATGTCTGGATGTGGCCTCTGAGCCCACAATTCCCCGCAAACCCATCCAACCTTCCTGGTTGGATCCAGCCCCTGTGTGCATCTGTGCTGTTTACAGAAAGAATCCCCCTCCCCCAAACTGTCAATCTGGGCCCATAACCAAAAAACATTAATCTCAAGTTTTTAAAATATCAAAACCTTAAAACGTATAATTAAATTAATCATCATAAATTACTTTTTAGCACTGAGAGTTGGATTTATAATATCATTTTCAAACCTCTCTGTGAGATTTAAATATTTTATAGCATATGTGAGTTAGAGGGCTTAAATATCGCTGCAGAGCAGCAGACTTTGACAAAAACTGTAGCACAACTGTTTCTAAGGTAGTTTGTAAAAATTATTTATTTCCATACCAGTTAATTATGATGGGAGTCTTTGTTGAATGCACAAGCATTAAAAAAGTGCTGATATTTTATGCATCTTTAACTGGAGCGCGATTCCCCGCAGCGCACTGGTAACTCCTTGACATTTAGCATTCACTCACAGCAACTGTAATAAGGGGTTTGATTGCTTCCTTTGCAGATGCAGTAATTTAATAACTGTGATCAGTTGCATAAATTTACTATACAACCATCTTAAGTTAGCCACATTAAAATTAAGCAAAATTGTAATCTGTTGACAGATTATTGCTACTGAACAATTCTACTAAAAGCATTTCAGATTAGCAAGTGCCATGAGGATTTGTGTTTTATAAGCTTGTAAAAAAAATACGGCAGCTTCCTCCTTCTGTACCCCAATCTCCAGTCACCCCCCCAACCACCCACGTACACACATACCACATATCTCACCACTGTTTTCTGCTAACTCACCTAATCTGTGGTTTTCGATGTTTGAACTATGTTGTGTGGTGAACTCTACTATCTGTAAGGGGGGGGGGCAGCATTTCAGTTTCCTCTTTCTTTCTTCCCAGTAATTTCCTTTCTGCAACTTGCATCCATTGCCTTTGAAGGGAAAGGAAAACTCTAGCATGGAGCGCTTATGAATAAAATTATCATGCTCCCCAGAGCAAAGGAAAAGCCCTAATTTCATACCTTAGCTGGAGAAAGGTAGAAGGTGCTGAGTTCCCTGTGAGACCCCTGCAACAGGCATCCTTAATTAAGGAGACCACATGAAAGCCTCCTCCTTAAGTTTAAAGAACCCCTCACTGAATCTGTGGGTAAAAAGAGAGGAGGGCACAAGTTCCGTGGCAGATTCTACCTATAGCATGATGATAAAGGCAAGAAAACAGCGCCCTTGCCCACTCTGCTTGGAGCATTGAGACCTGATTCCTACTCTGTGCCCTGGTAATTGACTTTTCAGAGCAATGTTTAGCCAAGCAGGCAAGTCAGGAATAACTGTTTCTGATACTTCCCAGCAAATATCTTTAACCATCTGTTTACACTTGCCAAATATGCTTCCAAGTTTCCAATTTTATCAGTATATAAAAAGAATATCTGTTTTTAAAAAAAATTGTAAATATCTTGTGATGCATCTTTACATAATTCAAGAGAATTTTTTTTAAATCTCATTTGAAAGCCAGCATGATCACAGATTTGTTTAAACTTTCATTTACATAGAGGTTTGGGGTGAGAGCCACCAAACAGGATAGGCGTTTTTCTGGAACGGCCAAATGTCAAAGGTGAGCACCTTCCCCACACAATGACTAAAAACATGGCGAGCTGGTTCCTGGGGCCAGCCCTGCATCTGCAGCCTGTCACTTCAGATAGAGTTGGGGGAGGGGGTCTCTCGCAGACAGGTGATGTGTTGGGGCCGGGCTGCAAGCTTCCTTCAGAGTGAAGACCACTGCTGGGTTTGACAAATTGGATGGGACTTCACTACCAAATTTCCTGCCAAGAGACCTAACAGTCAAATGTCTATCTTCTTCTCATCACCAAGGAATGATGCTATGACTTTGACATAGTGTCTCCGTTACTTAAAGATATAGTTAATGCAAAGTGATCGAGGAATGTGAGGTCTGTAAAACTTTTAAGAGCCAGGCAGAAATGACTTCCATCGCTGGCTCTTTTATCCTGAGAGGGAACGCGTATGTATGTGTATGGGGTGTGCCTGTGTGTGCCTGTATGTTTGTGTGTGTAAAACTAGAATTCACATTAAGCAGTGAAAAACCTGGGTTTGACTGCCGCCACCATTACCTGTAATTCTTTATAAACAGGAGCTAACCTGGGCTAGGTTTGTTTGTTTCTAATTATAACTAATTATGCTTCTAAATATGTTCTTTAGGGTTACCTCGTGTAGAGAAAGGGAGGTTAGAAAGAAAATGCATCGGGATTATTAAAAGAAAGAGAAACATACTAATTAGCTAACTAGTATACTCATCTCAATATTTAATAATATTTTTTAACGTCCCAGCATACGCTGCAGAATAAAAAATTACCCACAGCACCACCTGTGCATCCCTGGGATATGAGGATATGGAATATGGGATAGAGTTCTCTCCTGCAGTCTTGGAGTCCTCGTTTCTAAATATTTCTTTGATATTTCATTGTATTCCACCCCATCCCACCCCCACAAATTAAAAGCAGAAAAAAATAGTAAATTTGTTCCCCACCAAAGGCTTTTAAATAACATCTCTACAAAGCCCAACTTAATTACATAACTCAAGTGCTTGAGGAGAAGAAAAAAAATCACATCTATTCCCATAATTTTGGAAGCTGCCTCTACCCATTTCTGTATGTGCAGACAGCACTGCTGTGTGAAATGCCAAGTGCACGTCCTGCTCCCTCAGCCTTGGAAGGAAGGGGTGCCACTGTCCCCCTGCGTTTTCTACATCTGCTTAGTTCTCCCCTCTCCCTGCATTCTGGGAAGGTGCTGGGCTTGTGTGGCCTACAATGGGGCTGGGGAGCCAAGGGAAGATGGAGTTATGCTGGGGGTGTGGAGAACCACAGGGCTGGCCACGCATGCCCCGTTCCACCCTCTCACCTGTAAACAGAACACCTGAGCAAGAAGGCAAGCTGGGGACGGAACTTACCAGGATCAGACAATTAAAACCAGGCAACAAATGGCCAAAGCCAAGGGTGCCCCTGAGCCTCGTGGGCTTTCCTACCTCAAACTCTACTTCTGATTATGGGTCAGTCGTACACAAACAAAAGCCTTAACAGAAATGTTACTGAGGAAATAATAGCCATTTCCAATGATAATACACAATTTTAGCACTGACGCTTGGCTGATTTAGGTGTTCGGCCAATGTGTCAAGCAGCCTGCCTTCCTTAGGCAGGCCTTTAATGGGTAACTGGCAGGCTCTGGCAGCCTTATTTCTGTTTTAGATTTGGTTTGTCATTGGGTATCCATTACCTGCCATTCATCTTTGATCTCTTTGGACAGGCCTGATCAAAAGATGTCATTTGACCTACTCCACTTGGCAGAAACTTGTATGACTCTCATAAAGGGGCCACCCCAGCTATAAATAAAATGACATTATTATTTTTCTGTCCTATCATGTAGAAGAGACAATTATGATAATGCAGTGTCTGTCATCGGGAGCCCAGCAAATTGCTAGCTCTCACGCAACTGTTTAGCTTTCTTATTTGTTTTTTGTCTGTTTTCCTCCATTTCAAGTTGAAAATAAAACAGAATTGAAATCCCTAATACTCTGCCTCCCACTCCAACAGTCTCCGGCTTCTTCCCATGGCACTGACATGCAGGTGTGGCTAGCAGCTTGTGTTTGTCAGTGGAGGCTACGGAGGCAACAATGGGATTGAGTCTGTCCTTCATTTAGTGTTTTGAAAACAAGCTAATCTCTGAAATTAGAACTGAGAGATATGACTGCAAATAGATAAAAATCATGGCCAGGATTTATTGTGTCCTTAATCAAGTCATAATAAGGAAAAGTGCGTCGGAATGTTCACCCGACAGGCAAAATAAAGACAGCTTAGGGGCCCTCGCTGGAGGGTCTGGGCCTGGGGGACTCACTGACCCAAGTGCCTTTACCTTCTCTAGTGTAGACCAACAGTACAGGCTCCGTTTTTATGACATGGACCCTCAGTGCTTTCTGGAGATGAAGGTCTGGGTGCTACAAGTCTGCTTCTTTCCCTGGCTGGCGCAGGGGTTCCACGGGGACACGACAGTGATAAAAAGAGGTACTAACCCAACAGTCATTCTCTGCAGGCCAGGTGCTGTGTGATTCAGGCAAGTGCTTTACCCACTGTGTGCCAGGGGCCTACCCTGCTCTGCAGTCTCCATCCAATCAATGCTCTTGCTTGGGAAGAGAGAACAAAGACATCGCACCAAAGACTCCTGCTAGAATTCTGGCTGTGCCTGCTCAGGATCCTGTCATTCTAGAGCCAAGGGGGAGACAGAAAACTCACAGATAGGCACCAAGTCCAACTCCTCATGGACAGAGGAGAAAATGAGGCCAAAAGAAGGGGAAGGAATGCCCAGAGGTACCGTTCATTAACGGCAGAGCTGAAACCAGATTCGAAACCTCCTAACTCCTGGGTCAGAGCCCACCACCATGACAGTCTGCCTGTCTGTCATCTCCAAAGCTAGCTCAAGGGCGTATTCTTCCGTGAGCTAATGACCATGAAGTTTTCCACGGGGCTTCTGCTGCTCCAAGGTGCCTCTAGAACACGAGGTGGCTTGAGATGCAGATGCCTGTGGTAGCGTTGCTGGTTATCTCCAGCGGACACTGTGTCACTGGGTCGCTCTGTATCATGCTCCGTGCTCAGGAACTGAGGTTCCCTTAGGTTTCTGAGTGTCATCATTCACCTATTCTGATGACAGGATAGGTGTCACGCAAGTGAAGCAAGGGGGTGGTGGTAAGAGAATGAAAAGATGAAAGGGAGACAGGGGGAAGATTCTAAATTTCTCACCTGAAGAAAGAAGGTGGCTGCGACTGACCGTACACTGATGGAGCCCTGTCTTCTACAGGAAGGTAGAAAAAATACTTTGCAAGTACCACAGCCCAAGGGCAGGGAGGGCAACTCAAACCTCTGATGGAGGGGGACACAACTTCTCTCACGTCCATATGTGGCACTCATTTTATGGAAGAATACATCTGAGTGACTTTTCAGCTTTGAGGACCCTCAAATCAACAAGAGGAAACATCTTGGATTAGCAGAGGGGTTGAAAGAAATCTAGACACAGTCTCCAAACTGGAAAGTCCAGGCAGGAAAATAAAAAAAAAAATGTAGGAAGCCTGACACTCTCTCAACCATCCAGATGTAGCTTCACTTGGACAGCAGTAGATAATGTGACCCAAAGAGAAAAGATGTTTCTAAAGACTATGGTTGAAATATTGTTCCCTTAAACGTAGCTGGGGTATCCCCACTTTCAGGTAGTCACTCTTAGCTTTTTCTCACTTCCTGGGATGAGCAAAACATCCCTCCTCATGTTTCCATCCTGCTCAGCATCTGTCTCCATCATGGTACCCACATCAGAATTCCCTGTGTCTCTCTGTCACATCCTCCACCCTCCAACTTCCTGGAGGACTGACTATCTTGGTATCCCCAGAGCCTGCCAGCGCTGGTCCAAACAGGTGTTCAATACATGTCTGCTCAAATTATTTCAACACATACTCCAGTGCCCTCAGAGGAATTTGTGATTACAGGAAAATGCATACAAGTACATTTTCCCTTCCTTGAGCTTAAGCGACGTCTCCAACCCCATTCCAGAACCCCAGGTCCCATTCATCATACTGTCACATCACACAGTTTGCTGAGCCTCTACTAAGCGCCCAAACCTCTCATGTCTTTCTTCTACCCTGGTCCCAGATAACGAGCCCCTCTTTGCTCCAAGCTGCCTTTCAGGTGCCAATGGATCCAAACAGAAGAATGAGAGTCGAACGAGCCCAACAGGGTGAGGGGCAGACAGAGGAAGGAACATAGAGTCTTCATTGAGGTCCCTAAGCAAATGTGAGCCCCCCGATATTTGGGGGACTCCACATGCACTTCTTTCTTCTTTTTGGTACAGCACACACCCAAGGAACTGGAGTCCAGGGAGATCTGCAAACATCCGCTGCACAGATGAATGAATGAATTCGGGAGACTGAGGCACAAGGCAAGAAAGATGAGCACAGGGCAAGGGCTGCGAGGTGGAGGCTCTCTGGGGTGCATATGGTATGATGTTAATGGACATCAGAACCACTCCTGAGCAGCCGGGGACTGGAGCAAGTGACCACACCTTTCTAAGCCTCTGGCCTTTCCTATTTAAAATGAGCATACAAGTACTCTCTTCTGAGAATGTTGTTAATAGAATTATGTACATAGAGCACTTAGCACAGTTACCTGGTATGGGGCAAGCTTTCAATAAAGGAAAGTTATTTCTGGTTATAGAAATTAGGATGTTCCATCAGCAAGGATGATTCCCTGCAGTGACAAGGGGTCTCCACCCTGATGACAGGATCAGTCCCCCACAGGGCTCCACCCCTGCAGCTGGAAGAATTATTCATGTCCAAGAAGCTCTTGCCAGTGTAGTTACTCAGCCTCTTGAGCCCAAGAAGGAAGAGGGTCACTTCAGCAAGGTGACAGCTAAAAACATCTTCCATCATCCCAAAGTCTCTCCCCATCTCAGGTCAAGAACTCCACCAACAGCAGCTTAGGTAGACTCTGAGCTAAGTTCTGCTCTGTTTGGGCTACTCATAGAAAGCAGATAACCCTCCAGTACGTTGGGATAGGAGTGGGGGAATGGAAGTGGTGAGGGTTATGTATCAATTCATTGTCCACTCCCCAACCCCTAGGACAGACCGAGAGCATTAGTGTCTGCAGAGGTGGGCTAGGGTGGGGGGAAAAAAGAGTCCAAACAGGTGCTCTAAAGCCCTGCTGCTCTCTGGTCTGCCCTTCTACCAGGGATCTTCTCTGGGGTGAGAAGCAAGAGCTAAGGGGTGAGAATTTGGTCTGTGGTCTCTGACTGTGCAAGCTTTTCCTTGGAAGAAGAGAGAGGCCTCAGTCCTATGGAAACCCCAGCCACTGGGGGCATGAGATGGAGGAGAGAAGGAGTGGAGCTTGTTTCTCTGTGCCGCTCCTGGGCGGCACACCAATTCTCAAAGCTCTGTGGGGCTGAGTGTGAGGACCAGAGATGGGAATCCTGTTTAAGGTCCTTTCGCTGATGGAATGAGAGACTCTGAGCACAGCTAGCCCCTCCTGGCATCCTGGTTTCTCCTCCTTATTGCCTTCACGCCTCAATTTCCACATCTATAAAATGGGACTGGTGATACTAACTTTTCCAGGGCCGCTATGGCAAGGGAACTGGACAAGAAGTTGTTCCGTGAGCTGCTCTGTGCTGTTGTGCACATCGCTATGTAGAGATAGGCCTACTTCCCTCCTGCAGTTCAAAATGATGAATCAGCACACCGAGTCAGAAAAGCACAGAGCCACCAAAGAAAGCTCTAGAGCTATGTTACCCAGGTGACTAGTTACAATTAATGAATATTAAATAAAAGCTCAAATTCGGGTCCTCGGTTGTACTCACCACATTTAAAATGCTGTGGCTGGTGGTTCCCCGGTGCGGTGGCCCAGACTGAAAGAACTTTTCCATGAGGGCAGAACGCTCCATTGTGCTGGCCAGAGGGGAACCTGTCTTAGTGCTTGTGAATCCTCCAGCTCTCTAATGCCTTCCCCCTTCCTTTTTAGAAAAGACATTTTCCTGTAGGAAGGTGGTTCTTAACCCTTTGGGGGATTAACAGTCGCCTTGAGAAGCTAACACAAGTCAATATTTGCTGAAATCTGGGGTATGTCATGGTGGGGGGGAGTTCCACCAGTGCTACAAGAAAATATTAGGTGGTTCACCTTGAATCACACAGTCATAAATTACTCCCCTGTCAGTTCTGTCTTCTTCCTTCTGAGCGCTTCAAGGAGAAAGTATCTAGTGGGTGCTATCGGTCTTCAACACCTCCCTAACACTTGCTAATCTCCCCCCCACTTTTTTTTTTTTAAAGAAGAGAGATAAGGCATCAGATTTAGACTTAGGCAGGCAAGAGAATCCAGCCAGAATTTAATGACATTGTTTGATTTCACGGCATTTATTTTTATGGTTATTTTCTCTTTATGGCAAGTGATTCTGGGTCTTCATTATAGGAGTGACACATTCCTTTTAAAATAAATTTATTTGAGTTAAAACGTGTGTAAATAATAATGTTTAGCAGTACATGGGGTATGCAGATATGTCAAATAGTATGACAGGTTTGGGACACAGGATGCCAAGCCTGCTCAGAGGCAGATCATAGTCACAGAGGGTTCCAGAGGGGACTCCGTGGAGGAAGCGCCCGGCCCACAGGGAGGGATTCCGTCTCCAAGTTAGCAAGCCGCATTTGCACTGTGGGTTTTGGATACTCCAGACCCATAAG
>PVJS01004603.1:12500-68337 GCA_004027185.1 Glis glis
TTTACCCATTCAGCACTAATCAAGTGGCAACTTCGGAGAGGATGGCAAGGTGTAATAATTACCGCTATATAAAATTAGACTTTCACCTCGGGTGGGATGGTAAGGGGAAGGAAATAAGTACCAACGAAAACAGAAAAGGTCTGAGCCCTATGAGAGCCCAAATGCTGGAGGATCTCAAAGTCTTTCAAGATAAAAGCAGCACTCACACGCGCGGCTTGGTTTTCAGGGGGAGAAACGGGAGTTCCCTGCTACTTAAAATGCCTTTTCCCATTTTCTGGGGAAAATCTGCCTAAATCTCCAAATGCCTGTTTGTGAGAACTCCATTGTGTCTCCTGCAGCAGTCGCACGCTGGAACGAACGCTTGCATGCATGAATTAAAGGGGAAGACGGCACCTCCAAAGTCATCTCCTGTAATTGTTTACCTAATGCTGCTCGGAGACTCTGGGGAAAAGGCAGGTTTGCAAGATGAAGTGGAGTGTACGAGGCCTCTCCTCATACACAACAGGATACCACTTTAATGTCCAAGATGCTAGCGTGTTTCAGCGAGCACAGCACTTCAGGACTAATGATGCAATCAAGTCTCTTGCAATCAAACAGCCTGGGCTGGGGAAATAGTGCTATTTGCAGCAGTCGCTGTGTCGTGCACTAAAATTTTCTGGAACAGAGAGGAAATAAGAAAGTAAAAAAGCAAAATTCTAAATTTTCATGGGGGAGAGGAGGGGCCGTTCAGGAAGGAGATGTTAAAAGCGTCTGCTTTTTACCTCGTGTGCAAGAGAGGGAAGGAGAGAGCAGGAGGGCTGGCCCCCTCCTCCCCGCCCCACCTCTGCTCACTATACACTGTGTCACTGAACAGCCTTTCCAGTCATTTTCCCGTTTTATTTCTCAATTATTTGAGTCACATATGCTCCAGCCAAATATTCTCTGCTTGCTTTTATTTTCTACCGCAACCCATATTACCTACAGTATATTAAGCAATCTATAAGGGCCTGGCACTTTCTATCATTCTGGAAGAAGAGGATGCCAGTGATTTGCAGAGGAATTACAACAAAGAGAGGACCACAGGAGTTTAAATGTAGTTGAGGGGGACTTTTTTAGGGACAAAATTCTCTTCTCTGGGATTTTTTTTTTCACCCATCGATAAAATCCTACCCGCTTTCTTCTTACCAGTTTTCCCTCCATTTCACAAGACATGCCCCCCAGCACCCCCAGCCAGAGCCTCAGCTGGCCAGCTGCCTGGAAGGAAGGCAGGAAAACACTATTCTCTTGCGGTCTAAAGCCCCAGACATGTCAGGGCAGCTGTTTCAGCTGAACCACACCAGGGCCAGGGCGTGGCCCACTTCAGCCACATCAGGGTGACTGACAGGGATCCTTCAGGGTGGGTGCAATGGATAGCGAGAGACACAGAGAGCTAGGGGAAACTGGTTTCACCCAGCTACCAGACCCTGCGAGCGATTCAGCATCTACCTAGAATGTCTCCTGATCCTACCCAAATCTCCTGCCACCCTGACCCCACTGCCCAAGCCCGGTAAGGACAAAAGAAAGTCTAAGGGAGCTCTCGGTTCAAATTAAAGACAAAGAAAAGACAAGGGGTGCTTAATTAAGATGTACCTAGCCAGGTGCAGGGAGAGAGCACAGCTCCTCCGAGGCCTCTCCTGCATCAGCCTGGGGAGGGCAGCAGCACAAGAATGACCACTCCCTCCACCTAGCCCATTACTCCCCAGAAGGGAACTTGTCATCCTTAGCTGTATTTATTTTTTAATTTTCCTTCCAGAAATTAGACCTGAACATACAGGGGTGGGAAGAGCACAAAACAAAACTTCATTTGTAAACTTTTCCCTCCCTCCTTGTCTCTTTCATGTTCGGGTCCCAGAGAATCAGGGCTCCTCCAGCCCCCACTGGCAAGGGGGCCCTGGCCATATTGACTCATTTGTGTGTGAACCTTCGGCTACAGGACTGTAAAAGCTCCCTTTGCCAAAATCAATTCAAAGATTCAAAACAATCTATTGAAGAGTTTTGCAGCTAGCTTTTAAACCACTTATAAAAGACAACACACAGGAAAAATTAACCCCTGTGGCTCTATTAGGAACAGTATAATAAATGTACATTTAAAAGATCTATAAACACATATTTATCTGCAAAATGTTCTTGCATAAAACTGTTATTGAAAAGGCTTTCATTTTATCTTTGTGTTATTGTAATTTTATTGAATTGCTTATTCATTCTTTGATATTGTATTTTAATGGTATTATAAATCTGTTTTATGTCTGATAGGAGCCTCATTGTAAACTGATATAACAGATAATATGGCAATTCACCATAAAAATTCTAAACCAAAAATGCAGATCAGAACGCAAAGAAACACTTTAATTCATTCTTGGTTTCTTTTCATTTTATTTTTTAATTATTTTTCATGTGCTGGTTGCCATCTGTTGATAAAGGATGGTTGTGTGAAACTCACTGTACAACACAATAGGAACTTTTTGTATAATTCTATTCATAAAAAATGATAACAGTATAAAAAGCATTACACTCCGCGAGACTGAGGATCATTAGCAAGTTCATTGTATAAACTGATTTAAATTAGTCACTTTTGGAACAAAATCCTTTTTTGTAAAATATCTTATTTTGGGTAATTTTTAGTATCATGAATAAAAGAACAAAAAAAATTCCACTTTCTAAAATGTCTCCTATTATTTTTATCCCTTTATTAAAAACAATGAAAAACAATTATGATAAAAGATGGTATCAACATGTAGAGCAATTATGTCATAAACCCAACGATGGCTAAGAAACTTAGCAGGAAGTTCATTCAATAAAAGTATCTTAACTTGCCATCTCCAAATGATAAAATCTCCATTATCAGAAGGAAACGTTCTGGTCACCAATATTGTAGCAAACACCTCGTCCCAAGAGGAAAGTTTTATGATCTCTCTGGTGCCTGCTTGTAGGTCCCTCCAGTGGCCTGAGGACATTGCTACCAGCCTGGTACCATGGCTAAGTGCATCTAATTAATAGCAGCTCAACCCTCAGCAGTGAACACATATGCCAAATACTAGGGTCTTCAGAAGTTGCTTTTCCTCGGTGAGTACATCTCAAAGCCGGCACGGAAACTATCCCCTATTAAAAGTTGCATAGTTCGTCTGCTATAGTAAAAGACCAGTAGGACTTAGGTAAACTGGATCATCACCTAACAACTTAGCAACGATACAAAAACAAGCAAGCTATGAATAGAAGCTGCCAAGAGAGCCTGCTCGGCTTCAGATAAAAGAAGTATGCTATAAACACAAAGCCTTCTAGCTGAAAATACAGAAAAGTATTTTTCTTCCTTAAGAATTTTACACATAAATCGTTGTTTCCAATAAATATTTTAAAGGTTTCGTGGTAAATTAAAAACTATATTCACATAGATGACAATCGCTCAGTGAGACAGAAGTAATTAAAGCACCTTTAACTTCTTGAAGTAAAAATGGCAGAAACCCCAACATAAGCAAATCCATCTTGTCGCAGCAAAGCCCGGTCCCTCAACCTGAGCTCCTCACCTGAGCCAGAGAAGACCAGCCCTGTGGAAGCTTGACACTTCTCCGTGGTGACGCAGCCGGGCTCCAAGGAAACCCAGGCTGACCCACCATGTGTTCACGGCCCTCAAAACACCACCAGGTAGAGACCAAGGCTCTACTCCAACAACATTCACAAGGGAAACGTCGCCACCATGACAACAAGGAAATGCCTTTTCTTATCATCAGAGGCACAACCATCACTGAAACTTCCTACTCAAGTTGCTGAAAAAACTCAGCTGCTGGGGTGGGAAGGCAGGCTTCATTAACTGGATGACGTCTATGGACTCTTAACATACAGCCGCCAGACAGGGTAGTGATCTGTGTTCCTAATTCTTTCCCAAACAAATAGCTGATAGAAGGGATGGCGAGTTTCTTACCAATCTCCCTACACTAAGACATAATTGCTATACTATGGCTCAAAAATCAGAACTTAGAACTGGAAATGACTTTAAGGATTGGCGAGACCACACCCTGAATCATTTTCTCATGTCAAGTTTGATATATACAGATTTATATATTTAAGTATAATAACAAAACACCGCAAGCCAGGATCTCACCCAACTTGAGAGGCACAGTATTACCATTGGGTACCTCCAGCTGGCAGTTAGTTAACCACCATCCCGGAAACAAAAAAAAAATCCCCAAATAATACTAGTTTGCATTTACTTCTGAGCTTCATAAAAATGACTGTTGAGACATATGTAGTCTTCTTTGATTTGCTTCATCTACTCATATTATGTTTCTGAGATCCATCCCTGCTGTTGCATGCGATTCAGGCTCTTTTATTTGTACTGCTCTATAATATTCCATTGTGTGAATTTTATTTAACCTTAATAGAAGAAAAAGGTGGGCCGATGAAAAGATGTTCTTCTGAGACTTGACACATCAAGTGGTAGATTCGGCTCTGTGTTCTGGACTTGTCGGCGGGGGATGTTGTCTGCAGTTATTCTCGTGTTAGGAGCAACATGATTCCTCACCTGTCCTTCTGGAGAAAAATAACCTGTTCAAGATGACCTGTGTAGCCGGGCGTGGTGGCGCACACTTGTAATCCCAGTACTTGGGAGGCGGACACCGGAGGATCCAGGTTCGTGGCCAGCCTCAGCTACTTAGTGAGGCCCTCCTGCAACTTCGTGAGACCCGGTTTCAGTAAAGGATAAAAAACAGGGCCGGGGGTGTAGCACGGAGGTAGAATGCCCCTGGGTTCAATCCCCGGTACCGCAAAAAAAAAAAAAAAAAAAAAAAGGATGACCTGCATTAACTGCTCAGTCCCCTGACCCAGGCCTTTGCAGAATGTTGTCATGAAGATATGGCCAGGTGGGACCCAGGAGACAGTGGCAATGACCACATTGCCTGAGTCTATAGCATACCCATTTTAACCTCAGGTTGCAGGAGGTGACTGAGCCCTGAGCAGCACTGAAAACAGATGCGTGAAGGAGGTGGAGTTACCTTCCCTAAGGGTCATACCGAGATGGCTAGCAGGTGTGAGGACAGGCTACCCGGCCAGGTAGCCCCATGATGCATCCTCCACAGAGATAGGTTTCTGCCTCAAGTTTTTTTTTTTTTTTTTTTTTTTTTTTGCGGTACCGGGGATTGAACGCAGGGGCGTTCTACCTCCGCGCCATGCCCCCGGCCCTATTTTTTATACTTTATTTTGAAACCGGGTCTCACGAAGTTGCCGAGGGCCTCGCTAAGGAGAGAGAGAGAGAGAGAGAGAGAGAGAGAGAGAGACAGACAGGGAGAGAGAGAGCAAGAGAGCTGAGGCTGGCTGCGAACCCAGATCTTCCGGTCTCCGCCTCCCAAAGTACTGGGATTACAAGCGTGCACCACCACACCCGGCTCTGCCTCAAGTTTTTAAAATCACAGCTTAGCAAGTGTCTTTATTCTTACACTCTGCAGTACATAAAGGATGTAAAATGGTGTTGGTATTGAAGAATGATGGGGACAAATGAGCAAAACATAGTTTTTCATCATTTTCTTTCATAGTCCCCTCCCCCCTACACAGCCCCGACCAACTCCTAAAATTTGAAGGAAACCCATGAATCATTCTGGAAACGGTAATGCAGCAGAAAGGACCCTTGCTTTGAGCTGACATGGGGACAGGAAAGGCTGGACACCGCTCCATGACTCACCCAGAGCTCAGCCACACAGCCTCCCAGCACCCCTCACAAGCCCAGGGGGGATCATCAAACAGCTCACCACGAGAATGTCCCAAAGATGCCCTTCTAATTTTTTAAATTTTCCTAGTGAGCACATTTCTGGTTACTTTTAAGCCTAATTTGGGGCCTCCAAGTCTGCTTGGAACTTCATGCAACATCTCCAGTGCCAAGGTGTGTGCATGAAGTAGACTCAAGTCCAGTGAACTCAAGGGTCCTGACCAGTCAGGCAGCAAGGCTATGGGCATCAGACAGGGATTATTAATCCTCTCCTCTCCCTGCAACTGGAGGGCTGATGTGAACAGCGACGCTTTCCTCTTAGGCTGTATATGTAAGAAAGGGAGAGTGAGAGTTGAAATCAGGAGAAAAAGGAGTACTTAATTTTTTAATGAGTGAATAAATGAATGAAACTATTTCTGCCTGGCTACAATGATCTGTGATGCAATATACCCTTAACATCAAGTCCAAGCGTTGGCAATATATGCCCGTTATTGAAAATTTGGCAATAAAGGCATATATATAGAAGATAGGATAAAGAAGAAGAAAAAAGACACACTTTGAGATTTACTCTTTTTTTTTCTGTTATAACTTGTGTCTGTGTGTGAGTGTTGGGTTTGTATTATATTTAGAAACCTGCTTTTTTTAAGCAGCATTGAGTCAAAAACATTTATCTCATGTGTAAATTGTTTTAAACATGCTTTCTGCTATTGAATGATGAGATAACCCCCAAAAGGGTGAATGCCCATAGGACCAGATGCCAAAAGCCAGGTTCTCCCCATCCACCTAGGAGCTGCCCATTACCACGTTGATACCATCTACCCCTCAACCCTACAGGGGAGGGTATAACCATGAGCTTCTACAGCCAGGATTTGGCAATCTTGACTAGGCAAGGATGTGGAGGGTTTCAAAAATCATTAATCAACTGTTATTATTCAATAATGAGCTCCCGTAAATAGGATTAATTATAAAAATTCAATTTATTTCAGACATCAAGGCACATGAGTTTTGCCATGTAAGTAAAAAAGACAGCGTCATTCCATCAATGCACATCTTTCTTTTTCTTTCTTTTTGTTGTTTCTTCCTTGTTCACCTCTATAAGGATTGAATGTCGAACAACTCTACAGAGTGGAAGCATTAGATTTATCTCTGCCCTCAGCGATGCAAAGTTGGTTTATGCATACTCAGATGACTTCACATTAGTAGACCCATAATGATCCCTGAGAAACGTCCATATCTAGACCACAGGAAGAGCCTGGCTTCTGCCCATCAAATTCACTGGGGTAGTACTACGACAAGGATGGAAAACTCAGTCCACAATAACCTTTCTCGCTGTCCCACATGTGGGAAAGGTTATTTCTCCCACCTTGTGAAGGCAGCAGCTGCTGTCACACCCCTGAACCTGCTGCTTCCACACACAGGAGCTGGAAATACTGCAGGGTCTTCCTTGGGTGACCCCTCCATGTGTGCACAGCAGGGGCAGCCTATGGTACTGTGCCATTCATGAGGCCGTCTTCATGGAGGGGCTCAACAGTGCCCAGGGGTCAGAGGCCTGGACAGACAGCATCACAGACAAATGCAGGAGGAAGAAAACATCTCTGAACATCAACTTGCAGTGGCCAGACCCCCCAAAACTGCACGCATCCACAGGACTCTTGTAGGCAACACACGGAACCCGACCTATTTGCAGGGCAACCAAAGGTGCTTTGAAAGCATTATCATTATTGCTAGTATTATTATTATCATTACTATTTAATTTAGTAGACTTGTAAGTTTCTTAGAAATAAACTATTACTTAAAAATAAACTATTAGAAGCCGGGCGTGGTGGCGCACGCTTGTAATCCCAGTACTTTGGGAGGCGGAGACAGGAGGATCTGGGTTCACGGCCAGCCTCAGCTCTCTCTCTCTCTCTCTCTCTCTCTCTCAATCTCTCCCTGTTTCTCTCTCTCTACTTAGTGAGGCCCTCCACAACTTTGTGAGACCTGGTTTCAAAATAAAGTATAAAAAATAGGGGGTGTAGCGCGGAGGTAGAACGCCCCTGGGTTCAATCCCCGTTACCGCAAAAAAAAAAAAACTATTAGAATTTTTATTATTTTATTTTGCTCACTGGGGATTGAACCCAGGGCCTCGCACACACGCTAGACAAGTGCTTCATGACTCAGCTACATCCCCAACCCCCACTTACTTCCTTATTTATTTATTATTTATTCATTCACTCATTTATTTTTGTGGTACTAGAGACTGAACCCAGGGCCATTCTATCTCTGAGCCACACTCCAGCCCTATTTTTAAGTGTTATTTTGTATTTTATTTTATTATTTTATTTTATTTTGAAACAGGATCCCACTAAGTAGTGGAGGGCCTGGCTATAAGTTTCTGAGGCTGGTTGCGAACCTGTGATCCTCCTGTTTCAGCCTCCCAAGCACTGAGATTATAGAGGCATGTGCCACCACACCTGGCTTCAAATTTTTTTTTAATTTTAATGTTTATCATTTGACTCTTGGAATGAAATCTAAGCAATGAGATGTGAAACAAAATGAAAATACTAAAAGTTGACTGAAACCCTCCCCCCCCATACAATCGTGTGAAGAGTGGGAGAACTAATAGAATTTATTTAAATATCCTGATTTCTCTGATGCCAAAGTAAGCTTATGTGGACTTCAAATTCAGACACAACTTTTGTAAACTAAAGCTCCTCCTTTCTGCCACGAAGAGAGTTTTCCTTCATCACCTTCCAGACCCAAAGGAGCAAGCAGACAAAGAAAACCGGGACGAACAGTGGACAAGGGGTCTCAGGTCTGGAGGCCCACAGCCCAGGCCTATCGCATGCCGACCTGTGGGCATGTGCAACTTTGAAACCTTCCCAGACTGCATTCTGCACCAACTCCCAGACACAGTAGGTCCTCTGCCTCCACTGCAGTTGCTTCCAAACGAGGAACGAGCCAACTTAAAAAAGGGAGGTGTCCTTGCATTATTTAGGCCAAGCCCAGAGGGGAAAAACACTTTAAAATTAGAGAGAATCTCTGGGCACAGTGATTCCATGGAAGCACAATGATTTTTTTTTTATTTTTTCAATTCTATGAATAGAAAGTGAAGAAACCATTTTCATATGAGCATATTTTTCTCCAAGGAACAGTTAGAAAAATGCTGATGAGGTGTCTCAATACATTTTACTACAATGCCATCAATTACATAAAAACACAATTAAGTCACTGTTTCAAAATCCTTAAATATTATTCAGTCAAAACCCAAAAGGACATTTGCAGGATTCCACGGTCATTATCTAAGGAGCTACATGCTGTAGCCAGCCACGTCTGCTATACCCTGCAGGAGCTAAACAAAGGTAATATACAGTCACAGTGCTTCTGTCGTGGCCGCCGGGCTCTATAAGCATCGTCAGGTAACGAGGATGCCAATGCAGCAGGCTTCTGCAGTCCCGCCACAGAGCCAGGTTCCAAACCACACGATGCCTTCACCAGTTGGGATCAGCCAGGAAAGAACTATGAGAACTTGGGCTGGTCTCTTCCCCTTTCCGGACCACAGTGTAACGGAATCTAAAGACCTGTGATCCTATACACATAATACCTATTTGTTATTTCCCAGAGACTTTAAAAAGGCACAAAAGTCCAAGGTGAACATGGGCATGCGGAGACTTTCATGCCGATAACCTTTTTAAAATTTATTTATTTATTTATATTTACTTAGGTATTTATTTTGATGCAAGGGGACTTGCTGAGCACCCTGCAAGAGGAGCAAGAGGAGGGTTGCTGCCTGCCATCTGATCCTGAACTACCTAAGCTCTGATGTCAGAAACATCACCAGTCCACTTCCAAACTTCACTAGAAAGGACAATGTGTACCATCTTTTAGGAGAACAATTTGAATATGTCTCATCATGCTAACTACACCAACCTTTTCAGCTAACAATTCTACCTCCAGGACTGTTCTACAAAGATTTAAGCAGAAGAATGCTATTGTGCAAAGATGTAAACAGAAAGATGTTCACTGTGGTACTGTTTCTAAAATACAGAAGCAACCCAAATGACCATCACGTATGCTCTGCAGTAATATGCCACCCTTATCAATCACGAGGCAGCTCTATATAATATGATACAATACACACAAGACGATGACTAGGATATATATTTTGCCACCTTTTATTATGAAAAATATACACACAGCAAAGTTTAGAGAATGTTACCTGTGTACCGACCACCTAGATTCTAACTTTAACATTTTACTTTATCTGCTTTGTCACACACATTATCTATCCATCCATCCATGTATCTTTTAGACATGTCCAAGTAAATTGTAGATATCTGAGATATATTTTTAATTGAAAACAGAAGGGCACAAAATGGAGAGTATATGTGTATTTATGGTTTCAGATATCAGGAAGGATATACCACAAACTGGTAATGTGCTTGCCTTGCCCCTAGGCAACTATGTTTACTTCTCCTACTTTTCTATTATGTGTATTATTGCTTTCTTTAATAAAAAAAATTAAAACACATTTGGTTTCATGAGGGAAAGCTACCGTCAAACCTTTCAGTGCATTACAGCTACAGCTTCTGTAAAGTGTCCATGCACGTACAGTAGCCCGGTCATGTGCGTGCGTGCGTTTGTGCTGACGTCTGTGCGCGCACACACCTATGCCCATAGACACTCGGATGCTCTGAGCTTCCACAGTGAGGGTGGGGCTGACCTCTCGTTATATATTACTGCAGTCACTTTCTCATGGAACTGAAATCTTGGGAGTATGAGGCAAGTATCTTATGGAGGATCATTATTTAATTTCCAAGTGAGCAGCCGTAAAAGGCAGCATGTCTGTTGCTGTTAGGGGGAACGGAACACATTCAGAAAAGGTGGCTCCACTGTGTAAGGTTAGCTGTGCACTCAGCGTGCCCGGGTCTCAGACTCTCTTACTATAAACATTTGTGCAGCTTCAAATAAATATACTCCCAGAAATTCATGCAGCCTTTGGTTTCAGTGGAGACCCTACATAGTAGGCACCAATTTTCAGAGGCCAGGAAAACAAAACTATTGGGAAGAAGTCTAGCTACACGTTAGGAATGCTGGAGAAGATATCTGGAAGGAATGTGGTCCTTTCCTTATGCACTCAATTGACTGCTGCAAGCTACCAGCTTTCTGTTTTTTTCACTTTTTTAAAATGACAAAAGAGTAAAGAACCATTAGAAAAGAAAAATATGTAATTGAGCATCACTGTGAACAGCACTATAGGCCAAAGATTAAAAAAAATACTACTCCATGTTAACCCTTGGTATGTTTATACAATTCTCTTCTTTGCTAAGACCTGTAACTTCAAGATCTAGATTTTGAGTCTGTGAGTTGTTTGTGCACGTTTGTGAACAGTGATAGATTTCCACATATGTTTTGAACCCTAGGAATGATATCCCACATTTTAGAGATAGTAAAGTAAAAAAAAAAAAAAAACGAGATAATTGAAAACGTGATGAGTTATGTCAACATGTCAGGATAAATACCTGAAATCCTTACTTTCCTATCCATGAAAAGGATTTGGTAGCTAATGAAAGAAAGGGAAATGTAATTTGTTAGTATTCTGCTTTATTCTGTTTGGAAACATGCATATAAAACTAGTATTTAAAAATATCCGCTTGGTAAGAAGAAGACTGTTGAAAACATTTGACTTCAACTAGGTTATTCACATCTCTACACATGCATATGCACATAATGCAAGTACATGTATATACATATACACACATGCATGTATATAAACACACAATATATATGTAGTTGAGCCAGGTAATTTACTTAGAAAACAACAGTATGATAGTATACAATCTGCATCTTATTGCATATCTAAAAAAAATGCCCTTGCAAATTAGCTAAACCTCAAAATTGAATACACAAAATGAAACCAATTTTACTGGGAAAAAATAAAGAAATGGGAAAAATGCACTACTATATTCTCTTATTTGTTTAATGGTCTTTTTTTTTCTAGAGTTTATTTGGACATTGTCTCTAGTTGCATCTGCAAACCAATACATCTGCTGTCAGATCACTAAGGCATTTGACAACATCATTTTAGAACCTTTAGTTACTGTGATATCAATAATTAAATGCATTCAGTTCACACTTTGTTCTTGTGGATACCAGCTATTTATCTCTGTCCTCTGACGAAGCTAATGGTATAATGGGCAAAACATCAAGAATAATTAAGAAAAACGTTGCTATAAACTCTGTCAGAAGAAATATAACTTTTGCCCAAGACCCCAGCTAGAATCCATTTATACAGGATCCACCCAATAATATCAACACACCTTACTGAAAGGGGAGTGCTACACCCAAGAGAGGTAACTGGCTCAGTCTGTATCCTCAGGGAAACACTGGCTAGCATACTAGAGTTCTTCTCATCCTCTGCCCTGGGAAGGCTCAGATGTGTGCAAATACAACAGGAGCAACACGGGCACCTCTGCCAGGCCCTCGAAAGACAGCACAACTGACTTGCTTCAAAGGACTAAACCTGCCCACCCAGCCCTACCTGAACGACACTCACCTGCACTGGCTGACTTGCATAATTAGCTGGTATTGAAACAGAGGGTCTGAGAATGTCTTACACCTGAAATGGCCAGTTAAATCATCAGTAACAGGCCCATTTTTCTTTAGCAGAAAGTGTCTCTCTCCTTTCATATCCGATAACAAATGAAAAAGAAGAAATCGCAGGTTTTTTTTCTTCTTCGGCTAACAGTCAGGCCTACCTGGCCTATAAACCTCCAAATAAGAGATTATATTTTAAAGCAGTAACAGTTAATTACTATGCTATATACATACCGCAGATATCGCAATATAAGAATAAAGAATTATCTCGAACCATAGTAATAGGAGATAGTGTTGAAGAGGCAGCCTTTCAGATAAGCCCTGTCACCTATCTGCATATCCTTTCAAAAATCTTTATTTTAGTTGTTACATGAATGGAGGAGCTTCCAATCACTGCCCACCAATCTCTTTGCAGGAGACGTGATGGTCAACTCCCTACAGGGCCCGTTAGTGTCTACATTTAAACTTCAAAAAGACATATTTACAGTAAAATAAGTGCTCCTGTTTTGTCGTTAAATTTCACAAGTCTCCCAGTCTTTGTGGGCAGCACATTTACTGCAATGAAAATGGATATCTTGCTATTAATGACAAAGATATAGAAAATGTGAAATTGAAATAAGCTACCCAAACTTAAGGGGAAGAAATGTTACAGGTACTGCTTTGTCAACCCTAATTGTGTAATTACTTCTTGGCTTGGTCACCTAAGCTCGGAGCAAGAAATAAGAGACAATGGTAATTTCTTTCTGCTGAAATGAAGGTGTCAAGCTGTCTCGTGTGTTCTGTGGAAGCAGAGCTAAAGTTTACGTTTATATCATGTTACCACAATTACCATCTTCCAGGGCACAGCGAGAAATTAGTGGTGGAAGGTCAGCCCTGGCAACAGGCACACTACAGTTTGCTTGCACACACGTTTATTTAATTTAGCCCGAGTTGAAGCATCTCTGCTTCTGGTCACTGTCTCAGGCCTCGCTTCACATCAGGGAAACTGATGAACTACTACTGGCAACGTGCAGACTAAGAGCAATAAAACTGTTTTTTTTTCCGATGGTGTTAATAAAGTGGCTACTAATAATAACTAACCAATAGATGGCTTTAAAATTTTCACTTCTGAATATTTGAAGGGGAATTATTTACAGTCTTTGGGTTATGTACCTGAGTGAGTTAAAGGCTGGTGTCAAAGCACAAGTCTAGGAGAGACCTGGGTCCAGCCTCTGGGAGTATGAGAGTTTGGGGGAGAGGCAGGATAGCACACTGTGGAACCCTGTTTCTGGTCTCTCTGCACTCCATAGTTCCTTTTATAGAGAATTAATTGCAGAGACACATAATTCTAGCTTCAGGCCCACCACGGTTGGGTCAACTAAGAACCAGGATCACATGCCAAAAATATTATTTTTTCACATCAAGTACAAACCACTCCTCATTCTGACTGGGGGAAAAAGGGAGCAGGGAGACAACTAGGAAGACGAAAAAAAAAGAAAGAAAGAAAGAAATTCCATTATAGCTGGCTTCCTCAAGCTTCAGCCTAGGATATGAGTAATCACAAAAACTGTAACATCAGCTTTTTTTGTTTTCCTACACTAGATTCCTCCTTTATTTCCTTTCAAAGAGGGTCAAGATCTTTTTTTTTAATTCATAAAAGCTGTTTTGTGATTACTGAAAGGTTGGTTTCTCTTTCTCTTTGTAACAGCTCTGACTTCCATGACAGCTGTAAATTTGGGGGCAAAAAATAAAACTCTCATAAAAAAAAAAATCTCTGAGCAGCTGCCCTAAATGGACCTTAAGCCACACACCAGCCTCACCTTCAAATCTTCTGGAAAACTCTCCCCTCTAGCAGGGGCAGCTCTGAGCAAGCTGGCTGGCTCACCTGGACCTAGAGCGGCCAGCAGGAGCCTCAAGAGGTAACTCTTTGCTGCTTGCAAGTTCTGCAAACACAGCCTGACTGTTCCAGACACCGGAGACCCCAGCGGCTGCCAGTAAGTACCAGGAGGAGGTCAGTGGGTCACAGCCTCTGGCTATCTGAGGTCACCCCCGTGTCATTTCCCAGTTCCCTTTTCTCCTCTCCACCCCTCCCACCTTAACTAATAAGAGGGGACGGAAAAAGGAAAACAAATAGAGGTTGTTGCCATGTTTCGTGGTCCACATACCCCTTTGGACTGAAAACAGTAATGAACATTTTAACAAGGAGCCAAATTCCACTTAAAACTAGGTGGGGGTGGGGGTCTATAATTCCTAGGAATTATTAAGCAGCCCGGGTGGGGTGGGGAAGCTCAACCCAGTCACAGAGAGGTGCTCAGAGACCGGCTTTCCCAGCTGTTCCTGTGGACAGGGACACAGCACTATCTAGAGAAGGTGGGCATGGGACTCCTAGCATTAGCATGTCCACCTGACCATCCCGTGGCATGGGGGACCCACTGGCACAGGGCAATGCCCAGTGACTGCAGCAGAGGACAGAGAAATGCAGGGCCTGCCAGAGATGGGTTTCCTGGAATCCCCTCTCTATGTGGGAACCGCCCTGCCCAAGAGCAGAACTGAGAACTTCCAAAAAGGTCATCCCCTACCTTACTCTCTTCCTCCAAAGATTCAAGGAGAGGGACAGCTCATGTATCCCTGCCCTAAGTGAGACTCTGGCTGAACCTGTATCGGAGGAGCTAGGTTCACACAGGGGACATGGGCGGAGCCATAAACATCCTTCAAGAGCTCACCTGTGCATAAGTATCCCCACGGTATGGCACATATTATCTATTTTGGGTACGCTGATGAATTAAAAAGGGGCATTCATTTGCTTTCATAGCTTGAAATAGCTTACATATCATTTTTTGTTTTTGTCACTGATATTTCATATCTGCCCTGAATTGCTACCATTTTTTTAAAATTAATCTGCATTTATAAAAGCACTGAAACACCCATGGTAATAATGCTACCCAGTGGATGCGGCTCAAATGTGCCATGTAACTTCAGAAATGCAGCGCTACCGTGCTTGCGGTGCTGTGTCATAATGAAGTAAACCCTTTCGTGAAGACGCGTTTCCTGGTAACGTCATGGATGCACCAAGAGGAGAAAACTACAAAGAGCTGCAAGGAAGCAGGCAGTTGGCTGTGTGAGCTGTCTCACTGTGGCCGAGTGCTCTGGGTACCCTATGTCTACCAAGTACCACCTACCTACCGCAGTGCCAGAGCTGTCTACTCAAGCTGTAACAGTCTACTGATTTTAATAGAATGTCCATTTTATGTTTCCACACCAGAGCATGCTGCACCTTCACGAGGAGGGGTGGCTGTTTCTAAGGGCAGAGTGGCCGGGTCTCTATCAGTGCCGAAACTGCCGCCTCTCAGGGGCAGTATTTTCTGGGCAACCACAAGGAAGAAAAAAAAAAAAGTACATGAAGGAATTGTCCTCCATAAAAGCAAAGGTGTTCTCTTCTCACCCTCTTGTTTTTTCCCTCTGAGGCCAAGTGTCCAAAAAGGAATATTTCTATTCACAAGAATATGTAGACTCTCTGGATGAGGGCAAAATTATCCTCCCTACTAAGACCATTTGTCATTTACAGTCAAAACACTGGTTGATCCTCCTTGTCTCTTCAGTTGTCAACAAGGTGTGCTCTCTGCCTCCTGACAATACAATCATCATAAACTTTATTATTACATCTGGAATTTAATGATATGCTTAGTAATTGATTACAGAGACACAGCCCAGAATGCTGCTCCCCCACACTCAGCAACAATTCCAGTAACCTAACTGCTTAAGACTCCTTGAATGTATAAACAGTGGTAACCACTGCATTCCCCGCCCAACGTGACAGAAGGAACCACCAGTTAAGCGGGCTCTGAGAGGTGAAGACGATTTTTATTTACTGGAAAATAAAAAGGTCATCATGGGATGTAGATGGAGATCACATTTTTTTGGAGCAACGATGACAGATGACCCATAATCAGATTTTATTTGGAGACTAACCTACAGGTTATCAGCTGTACTGGGGGGAACTGAGACCAGTAACGAAGTTTGCACAGGGCCATCACCCATCAATACTTACTCTGGATCTGATGAGGACTGCAGTTCAGGGAACTATAATTATTAAAGAGCTTCCCAGCTCATGATTTCTAATTTCATGGGCACCACAATAGAAATGTAAGGCAAAGAAGAGAAAAAAAAATCATGTTGGGCCAGGACTGCAATCAGATTGACTAATGCACATACTATTTAACAGGAGAAAAAGAAAGGTCAATAAACCAAGGCCAGGCTCAAGGGTCCCGGGAGTTGGGCCACAGCAAATCTGAGTGGAGGGCTCATATGCTCCCCCCACCCCAACACCACCCGGAATCAAGAGGGTACCAAGGGCATGGAGCCCACCTCCCAGGAAGCCAGCCCACTCCCTCCGCACACACATACCCACTTGGTTCTGGTGCCTACACTCTCTTTCCTGTAACAAATTAATTTACAGTAGCCAGACCCATTACAAAGCCATGACTTTGATCAGTTTCTCCAACCATCATCCCCTCATATCATCTTCAAGCAAAACACTCCATTTAACCTGCAAATCCTCAGCCAAACTCCCAGCATGCAGAGCAGGCTGGCTCTTCAGGCAAACCATCTCAAACCATCAAACAGACAACTGATCATTGTGTCTAGAACCAAAAATAAACAAAATACAAGCATGCTAATTTCCATCCTCCTGAGTCCACAGGCACCCCCACGGTGGGGCTCAGAGGGCCCAAAGAGGTGTGTGTCCCAGAGCTGTCTGGCGATGCTAAGTGAATGGTCATCTGCAAACCATGTGGACCAGACCAGCCTCCTTCACCTTGACCTGTGAGCTTCTGTTAAAAATGGCCCTGCCGTCTACCTCAGCCAGGTTCTCCCACAAACACTAATAAGTACTTGTTTGTTGAACTGAAAAATCATTACCACAGAACACGTCAAGTAATGAAAGATGTTTTCCTTGGAGAAATGTTAAAGACTTCACTTCTTTCAGAAGGAGTACATATGTTTCCAAATAATACCTTTCTCCCTCCTCACCCACACTTCATCAGTCTGCAGGCTCCGGGACCCAACATGAACAAGCTCATGTCGCTCAGCTCTCCGAACCAAGAACATGCTGCTATTTTCTTTATTTTCCTTTGCCCAGTAAGACTATGTGTTTGTTCTATTACTTATTCACCTAACCATCTCAGTAGGAACCTCAGTCACGTACAGAGTCCTTTCTGCCTTTACTATTTTATACAGAAAAGCAAGAGAAAATACCACAACCACAGCCTCATCTATTACACCGACACAGTATTCGCTATTATATAGGAAAGAGCCATTTCACTACAGGTCCACAGCAAAAACAAAGGCAGGAAACAATGGAGCAAAAGAGACCGCTTCCCCACGTGAAAGCCACTGGCAGCCCCATCTTCTCCTCTGGCAAATGGGAATCCTTGCCTCTTTCAAAGGCTTTTCCTTGGGTGGATAAGTAATAATCACTGCGTCTTAGGAGGGCTGACGTCTTTTAAGTGTTTCAAAAATGCCTTCACCTACAGGGAGCCACACTGGTTAATTTGAGGCAGAGCCAGCGGGGTGGGGGCCAAGCCTGCTTAGAGTTTGTGGCAACTGAGCTAAGAAAATCCAAAATGACTTCCAGGTAACCTTGTCTCACCAAACTACAAGAGGGAAACGCAAGTCACTTCAGATAAAACACTCCAATAACAAGTCCATGCAGGGGCCGGTGGAGTCTTGGGTTTTCTCATCATAAAATATGACTTTGAACATGGCCGTTCTATCCTTCAGACATAGGGCATCCTTGTTGAGTCCCCGTCCCTGTCAAAGAAACCATAATCCAAGGACAGAAATACTGGGATCCTGGCCAAAAAGCACACACACGGAGCCCACGCCTCCTTGGAGCATTAGTGACCAGTGTACCCCTCCCTCCCTTCTTTTCCTTCTCTCCTTTAGTGAGTGAGTGAGTCGCGTACACAGCTCCCTCCCGGGGATACCTGGGAAAACAAGGAGCATCAGAAAAAAGAAATTTACACAGAAAAAAGTGACCTGTGTAAATTTCTCAGAAGTTGAAGACTTCTCTTCTCCTCTTCCTCCTCCTCCTCCTCCTCCTCCTCCTCCTCCTCCTCTTCTTCTTCTTCATCTTCTCCTCTTCCTCCTCCTCCTTCTCCTCCTCCTCCTCCTCCTTCTTCTTCTTCTCTCTCTCTCTCTCTCTCTCCTCTCCTCTCTCTCTCCCTTTCTCTCTCTCTCTCTCTCTCTCTCTCTTTCCTTTGTTTTCCTTTTCTCAGGGAAAGCAAATTTCAATCTAAATTTGGTAGCATTAAAGGCTGACATTTTTTTTAGATGTGAATTCATAAATCTACCACAAATGAATCACAGGGAACTTTCTTCCTTTCCCCCTTCCCTGAAGAACACCCACATTATGGAACGGCTTTGGCGGACATTAGGCAATGGGCTTTCTCAGCAATTAGTAGGGAAGGGGAGGCGATGACGATGAGAATCCCTCTTCCAGGACTGAGATGGTCTGGTCCACCTCCAAACAGCCAGGTCTCACCAGGGGACAGGCGGGTCCCCTCGCCTGCCCAGGTCATCCAATGAAGCCCCGGCCAGGTACCCACTGGTTATCACCAGCATGTCTGCAGCACAGAAAAATGTCAAAACTCAAGGACAGCTGATTTGTGGTCAGAAAACTCAGATTTGGGCTGCTTCCCAGTCTGACCCGAGAGCTCAGAAGGACATCCTGGCTCCAGAACTCAAGTAGTTACTGTCACTCATGTCTCTACAGGTCGAGTTCTGATTAGGAACACTTCCTCTCGTCACCTGAACAGGTGAGTGCTAAGTGACAGTATCAGCAGGCCAGGCAGGTACTTTTGCCTATCTGTGTCTCTCATTTCTTTCTCACCTCGACGCCAGGGCTGAGCAGCACCCATGGTGGGTTCCAAGGCACCATGGGAGCACATGGATGTCACATCCTGAGAGCCAGCCAATAGCACACTCCCTTGTGACTCTGAGCAATGAATTCCCAGTGCTGGCATATGTAGGGAATCCAGGACAGTCACTAATGCACCGGTCTGGTGCACCCTGAAAAGTGTCTCCCCCACCCCGGCAAAAAAAAAAGTGTTGCTTTCTTCCTTCTCATGAATTCTAATATTCAAGCCTCTTTTCCTCCTGCTAATTTTAGAAGCCCTGCTATTCTTTTGGGAGGAGAATGGTGTGAAAATCAAACATAGTATCCAAAAATAAAAGAGTAGATCTGTTTCAGGGTTTGCAGCATATTTAACTGAAAAGCAACTCAAGATATGCCACTATCTATCTTGTCTTTAATACATTTTCCAATTCCTCCAGAATATTTTAGCTTCGGAAAGAGCAAGAATGAACTTCCCTACTCTATGAATATATTTTTGAAGCTTAAATGGGCACCCAAAATGATCACTAGACTATGATCCAAGGCTTTTCAGAATGTGATGCGGGGTTATCACTCCGGGTGTGTCTCTCCAAGGTGCTTTCTGGGGCTACACCAAGATGAATTCTAAATGTTCCTTCAGAACCGAAAGCTTGTTTTGGGTAGAAGTGAGGTAGGCAAAGGGATTCTGTGGACCCTGAAGGCAAACTTCATGGTAGGTCTTTCAATTCTCCCACCTTAAAAAAAAATCCTGTTATCTAAGGAATTTGGTTCTTTCAGACCCACCAGAACCATGGGCAGACATCGGATCCCAGTTAGCAGGGTCCCACTCAGGTTCTTTGGGGTCTGAGATGGTCCAGAATTGCTGAACATGATAGCTAGGGTAAAGGGAAGAACACAGAGGGGTCGCTAGTGACCACCTGAAGACCCCAGCCCATGCCTTCTCACTAACTAGGGAACCAGAGAACCAGAGATGTGCAACAAAAAGTTGGACTCTGTGTCAAGCTCTTCATGCAAACAATAAATACTACTTCTGTTCATAATCGGACTTTTCTCCAGCATCGTCTTTGAATGTTGAACCTTTTTCAATTAATTAAAAACTATGCACTGCAGAGTGCATATTTTATCAGCCCTCAGCTGCTTAAGTGTCTAGGAAAGACCAAGCAGTTTTTCTTTCTTTCTTTCTTTCTTTTTTTTTTCAGGCAACCCAGAGCAAGTACTTGCAAGGGTCATATCTTTTTAATTATCTTTTCTCTCTTTGATTAATTATTCCGTCTGACAATAGCGTGTTTCTAATGCTATTCACCTGCCTTTGATGATTGACAACTTTTCTGTCTGATTCAGAGCAAACAGCTGCTGCCACAATCTCCTAGCAACCCGGGTGTGATGGATGAGCCCCCAAGATGGATGGCTGCAATAAATCATGTCTCCAGCCATAAAACTGAGAAAAGGGGATAAGAAGAAAAGCGAACAAAAAACAAAACAAGGTTTCTTCCCATGAGTGCACTCAGTTCCTTACCAATTATACCTGAAATGGACTTTGCACCTATTAATAGCAAAGTTTTTCTAATCAGTAAAAATGGGATGATGCCATTTGTATCAAAGGTGTTTACAATTGTTCCTGCAAATTGACACTTGTACTCCAATTACCTCCAACACTGCCCAAGTGCAAGGGCAGGTGATAAAAGTTTTGCCTTCTTCCATGAAGTCTCAGCAAAAGAGCAGTATCATCTTTTTAGGGTTGGATGCAATTCCAGGCGCCAACAAAGGCTACAAATGTTATTCTACCCGATTTGGGGTGGCAGCTGGGCAACCCCAAAAGTGAATTGTTTAAGTCATGCTTGTGTGACGTCACAAAGTGCCATGCTGCTTCTAAAATTATTTCAAAATAAACACACACACACACACACACACACACACACAAAGTTGCCTGGAGTTGGTAAGCGAGTGAGCAGCATTTCTGTTTCTTTCTGTTCATAGCAGATGCAGGCCCTTTACATGTCAGGGAAAAGTTTGTGTCAGAAGCCTCAAGACACAAACATTCAGCCCTTCCACAAATACTAGATTCTCATTACTTTAGATAAAAAAAAAAAACCACTCCGATCTAACTTTCTGTCCCATCATTTTTTAAAATTAATGTCCGCACTATAAGTCATCCAAGACGCCTTCAATTTAATTAGCAAACCCAAATAAAGTCACATATTTAATAGAATCCTTGACAATTGAATTTGCACTATCAGGGCTCTTGGTAAAGGAGACAGAGCAGGGAGGCCAGCGAAGTTTCTGTTTTCCTTTTCCCAGCAGGGAGCAAGGCATGAGGAGCAGAAGAGGTATAAAGGCCCCTGACTGCCAAAGCCTCCCTCCTGGCAGCTGCCAGCTTGTGTCCCTAAGTACTTCCAGTAGGTGGGGGTGTCCTGGTGCACAGAGTTCAAGGGTGCAAAAGAACCAAGAAGTGATTAACCGGCAAGGCCTAGAAACAGCTGTCCACATCAGTCCTGGCAGGGGTGGGGGCCCAGCTGCAGAAAACAGAGTGTAGACTCAAAGGAGAAGCTGCTGCTGCTGGGAACAGGGGCAGGGAGCCCCAAAAGATCATTCTTTATCTGAAATATTCCCGAGATGTGGAAGTCTATGTTTCTTCATGCTCATGCTACTACTAACCAAGCCAACCAGTATTTTTTTTAAAGTTATATTGTGCTAGGCTTTTCAGATACATATTTTTTAAAGCATGACACAGTTTAAAAAATCAGACGAGGATTCTGGCTTGAGCAACTACAGCTCTGTTTATATTTTAATGTTTCGTACGTGACTGCTTTTAAGGGGGAGAGAAAAAGAGGGAGAGAGAGGGCGGGAAGACCTCAGAGAAAGAGAGACAGAGAGAAAGTTGCCTGTTAGCTTTCGTGTAAATCACGGATGCTTCATTTTTGCCTGTGTCCTTGAAAATTATTCAAAATTAAGACCTCTTCCCTCCCTGCCTTTTCCTTTTTTTTTAAGGGGGTGTCTTCTCTATTATAAATGGGAGGGCTTGTGCCTGGTCAGTGCAATGAGAACCCAAGGCCAATCGATGAAAACACACACACACACACACACACACACAGGCCCTTACCCTGCCCCGGCTGGTCCAACTCTCAAGTTACAGGTTTACACGGCAAGTCTAAATAATATTCAAAATGATAAATGGCACTCTAAGCCCAGCATCCACCATCAATCTTTTTTTAAGGAACATCCATCTTCAATAACGCACGTTTGAATCATGTGAAGCCAGGAGCCCTGAGATTCATTTATACCGCCCCTCACAAGCCAGCCTGGCTTGAATGATACCTGTCATCCTTTTTTTTTTTCTTCTTCTTCCCTTGACTAAAGGGAAAAGAAGCAAAAGACAAAATAAAAGGGGGGGGGAGCGCCAGAGGCTGAACAGTGTGGTTTAGCAGATAATATGAAACGACATAACCTCTCCTATGCCTCCACGCCACACACCCACAGACGCCATCCGCCAGCAGCTCTGGAGCTAGCCTCGGTCTCCTCCCTCGCTCTGGCCAAATCAGCAGCGCTTTCTCTGCAAACCACACTGTACTGGAGGAACAGGGAGAAGGAGGAGACAGGATCCCTCAGAACGGGGCTTCCCTCCCCTCCGTTGTCTGGCTGGGGCCCATATGATAAATGACATATGTCATTCTGTCAGGAGGGAAGGGTGGATCAGTGATGTATGACTCCGCTGAAAAGGAAATCGACTGTTTGGCATGGTGTAGCTCTTCTCCACCAGGATTTAGTTTCAGAACTCTGAAATGAATTCTCCGACGTTTCAAGTGCATACTTAGGGCAGGCTGCTGGGAGGCCTGGGGAAATTGTACTTTATCCTCCCCCTGCCCTTCCGATGGCGGAAAAAAAAAAAAACTAAAACGATTCTGCCACTGGATACCTGCAAAAGGCCATGAGCGTGTCAACGTCCCCAGCAGTCACACACCAGGGGTTATTAAAAATATGACTTAAAAAAAAAAAAAGAAAGAAATGAAGTGAAGTAAGGTTAGTCCTGTTATTTATTTATTTTTTAATGGCAAAGGGCTGACACAAAAGCAAGATAAAAATTAGCATGTTTGAAGTAATCGTCCCGCAGCTTGACATCTGCATAGTAAATTTTAAAGGAAAAAAATGTGTGAGACAGCCCTGAGCTGCTTCACCCTCCCCCCTTTCATTAGCTCACTGCCAGGGTGGCACTACTGAACCTCATTACGGCTAGAGGATTTATGAAGCTGAACCCAATGGCAAAGAAAAGGCATCTGTCAATAATTGTAGGGAGCTGCACTCACAGCTTTGAAATCTCATTAAGTATGCAGTTATCAGGCATAAAGATCAAAAACATTACTCAACTCCGACAGAATCTTATGGAGGAACATTAATTAGCAACAGGCCTACAGTACAAAAAAAAAAAAAAAGAAAAAAAAAACATAGACTTCCTCTCACACCTGCCCAACCCACAAACCTAAAGCAACACTCCCCCTCCCGCCCGAAAAAAAATAATTCCCGGCATCTGAGACTGATCAAGAACATGAAACAAGAGAGACACACACAGAAAGGAGGAGAAGGAGGGAAGAGGTGGGCGGCAGGGGAGAGGCAGGGCGGGGAGATTCAGTTGAGAAAGGCTTGGCGGTGAGGAGAGAAAAGGAAGAGGCTGTCAAACTTGAGAAGGATGTCAACCCTGGCCCTGATTACGGGGGCCTATGGAGTTCTCAGACCTTTTATCATCCTCCCCATCAAAACTAGTCTGGGAGTCACCACTCTAGGAAGGGTGGCTGCCGGTGTGCAGCCCAGGCCAAGACCCAGACCCAGGACCCTCCCCTCCAGCCCTGCCTACCACTCCTGCCCAAGCTCTGCTGTCCCCTGGCCAGGTCTGCACTCAGACACCAAATCAAAGAACCCGCGTCAAGGCCCTGAACACACGCAGGGAATCTCGACCCACCTTTCTCTTCCTGCAAGGAGACTTTAGCATGGCCTTCTCACACACACATCACCTTTTACTTTACTTCTGTGCCTGGGGAATTATCATTGGAACTATCAAGTCATCATGGGTCACAAGGCCTTGAGACCTCCATAACGCTCTGTCCCAACAGGGTACAACTGAGTATGGGTGTTCACAGATCCCGGTGCTAGTTGGAGCCAGGATATCCATGCGGAGAAAATTAAATGTTAAGTTTCCTGTCTCACTGCATTCCCACCTCTTGCGAGCTGCACTAGTAAAGAATGATTTACATGCATTCAGAAACATGCCGGGAGCTTGGGGTCTCAGGCTAACTTCCCTGATGCCCTGTGGAGGTCTGCTGGCTCCAGGGTAAGTGCACCAAAGATGGGGGTGTGGGTGGTGAGGTGGGGTCTTAAATATCACTCAGGGTTCAGTACACCAGGCAACATCAGCCTATGCCCTAGCAAGTCATGCAACAGTTAGGCACCTCCCATCTTCCCCATGAAATGTGCAGAATAATAATAATGAACCAAATATTCTGCATTTTATTTCTCTTGTTGCACTATAACAGAAAGGTGGCCTTTTTTCTTACCCATAAGCATATGTCACATGCTCACACATGCTCTCTCTCCTTTGCCTTTGAGCTCTCACTCTCTCTCTCTCTCTCTCTCTCTCTCTCTCTCACACACACACACACACACATACACACACAATAGGGCACTTCCCATAATCCCACACCATGAGGAAGCCTGCTGAATAGCACCCCCTGTGATCTGAAACCTCCTCTATCATTCTACCCTCTCCCCTCCTTCGCCACAGTCTCCCCTCCTGCCATGGCCACTTCCGAAGCATTTACCTCTCTCATCCACAGAAGACAAAACCTATTCTTAATTAGCCATATCTTTAAGGAAACAGGCATTAAGATTCCTAAGCAACCAGCTTGGAAGGTTCCTCCAAGCCAAGGCCCATCCTTTCCAATAAATGCCTCTCTTTTGGAATATCAATTAACCCAGCTCACCTATGACCAAAAATAGTCAGGAATACTTGTTTATAAACCGCACTTGACAAGAAGGAATTTTAGCAGTAGTGTTACAATAAGGTGTTTATATTTTTTATGTGCTTACCATATTACCTTTATTATGTGTAGCATCAAAGTGATTATAGCAATTACATCTAACAGAATTAATTACAGAACTTCCCATCATTCTAGGATACATAATGCATTAGAGGTAAGCCAAAGAAAAACATCTTGATTGTGTAACTATTGTTGGTGTGTATTTTCTCCAGCACCAATGCCAAACCAGCGGCAGCTCCCAGGGCCATGGAAACTAGAAGGTTAGTAGGAAATGAGGTATATTTTCTTAAAATGAAGTAACGCTTTTGCTTAATAATATGTTGGTGCTAGTGGACATATAAAACCAATTTAATTTTTCGAAGTGTAAATCTTTAAAAGGTGCTGGTTAACCCACCCAACCAATGTTACTACATAAAGGAGAAAGCACTTGGGTGAGAGGCTTACAAGTCTTTACGTATGCAAAATAAATTCACTCAAGGCTTCATTAATATTAATTTAAATTCAAAACCCATTTACATTAAATTGTTCATTAAAAATTGCCTATTTTATGCAACATGCATTTCTCAAAGAACTCAGAAGAAACTGAATACACAGGACTAGATTTAATGATGGGGATAGAAAATCAAAAGTAAATGAATTTGAGTCATTGCACGTATATTACCAAATAGCCCTTTGCTCTCCATTAAGGATGGGTTCCAGTTTGGGAAACAAACAGGCATTCAGAGTATTTTGTTTTTTTTTACTACTAAAAACATGTGAATATGACCTACTGGCCTACCATAGGGGGAAAGAAGAAAGAAGAAAAAAGAAAAAGGAGAGAGAGAGAAAGAAATTGATGGAGGGCTTGGGAATAAGTCAGGTATCGTGCAACTAAGAATCCTAACTGAACTCAGTAGACATTGGCAGTTAGGCTTGTGCTTTTAGAAATGTACATTAGTTGACATTTGCCAGTGTCCACCTGGGTCAGGAATTAATAATTTCTCTCTCCCCTATACTCCACCCTCTGCGATCCTTTATTCTCAAAGCCAGGAGACCAGGAGTATGACAAGGAATTGGAAGCTTCCTTGCTTTGGTGCCCTTCCTCCCAGAGACAATCTGAACTTACCCTGTTTTCCCAGCAGCTGTACTGGATGACGAAAACACAGTCATAATTAATAACATGTGTCCTGACAGTAAGAATTAATAATTTATCATTAAGCTCAAACAAATTTAAATTATTCTTCAAGAGTCACACCTCTGCATATCTGAGGGGGGAAAAAAGTAAAGAGATGGTCAAAAAGTCCAGGTCACGTGATCTTTCATGAAATGCTTCCCCCCCCCCTCCACTACTACATCTCCTGAACTATTCTGGTTTAAATAGTGAAATCATTTACAGAATTGAAATTAATTAAACCCAAGAATCGAAGTGCTGATCAAACCAAGTGTATGTGCTAGAAATGTCTTCTTTTTTAAATGGGGCTTATAAAATATTCAATATTTGGTTAAGGACACTTTGTAATCTTTTTAATAAAGATTCCTAAATCTAGAATATGTCAGTTGTTCAGTCAAGTGGTCATAAGCAGATTATGTTCTGTTAACAAATTTTTTAAAAATTATTTCCAAAAAGGCATAGCATCATTGTAGTCACAAACAGTGAGTGACCTGAATTTTTAAGTCCACATCTAACATAAATTTTTACAAATATTGAAAAATTAAGGAAAGCTATCAAGTCGCTATATCCATTCCCTACAATTCAGGTAAGAAAAAAATTCAGAAAGGGAGAAAAAAAATTCATAGCCATTGTTTAGTGGGATTTAAAAATTAATTTAATGACTAACTGCAAATACTGGAAACTAGAATTAATCTGTCTGGATTTTTTTAAAGGCTTACAGACATTTAAATGCATTTATCAGGACACTTTATCAACCTAACATAAAATTGTCATCTTATCTTATTATATGACTATTTTATGCATGTGTCAAAGAATTTAAAAATGACTGCCTGTCTATTGAGTCTAATTACAACTGCACATTATCTGTCTAGATGTACCAGTCCATATCATTGTTACCAAATACAATATATTGTATTCACCTTTCATTTTTAACTTCAGACAGAGAAACCACAATTTGGAGTGTAACTAAAACACACACACACACACACACACACACAGAACACTCAAGAGGATTTGGGTAAATGACACCAAAGTTCTGTTCTGTTCTGCCCTGTTTCTCCTCACCATGGAATATAGGGTTATGCTAGACACAGGCAAAGAAAACAGTTTATCTGCAAGACTTGTCTACTTAACTGGGCTGGATACTAGCATAGAAGGGTAGACACATGCCCTACTTCATTTTATTTTGTTTTATTTTTTACTATAAGACAAAAGCCGTTTCTACAGTTTGTCCAGTAACAAGCAGGGGAAAAAGACAGGGGGAGGGGGCCAGCAAGAAACCCTCCTAGGCTGCACCTGGAGTAACTGAACTGCAGGCATTGCTGGATTAACCATGGCTGTGGTGTGCCAGCACCAAGCACTTCCAAGTCCTCTGCCTTCCTGCCTGTGAGCTGCTGCAGCCCTTGCCTAGGTCTCACTCTGCCCCTACGACACTGATACATATAAAAGGGAAAATACCTCAAAGGCTTCAAGCACTGTGCCCTCAAGTTAATCCTTCTTCAAGAAATCCCAAGAGTAGAGGATGGGGGGTGAAGGATGGGCTTTAATTCCGTGAACTCACCTGGGTTTCACGGCATTTCCCATATCACCTTTCATTCTAATCACCGTACAAAACAATCTTTAGTAAAAAAAAAAAAAAAAAAAGAGGGAAAATGCAGACTTGTGAGGCAATTTGGGGAGTAACTGCTGATACATCAGTTATCGACTATCGAGCTCCCTTTTATGAGTGCGCTCAAGGCAAAATTGAGAACAAAATGACAACATCCACTGCTCACAATCAAGTGTGGCCCTGGAGAGCACTGAAGCCCTCACTGAGTGTTGTCAAGATAATGGGGACACAGCAGCTGATTCTGGAAGATTCTCCTCCCCATGTGGACATCTGGGAAAATATCCTCGCCCCATCCCCTTGGTGTTTGGCTTCTTTCTTCTTGATTTTCCTTTTCAAAATCTGCATTGTCCTTCTCATTTTGTAGGAAATGTGGGGCGGGGGGAAAAAAAATCACAGGACAGCCGAAGCCAGGGATTTTGCTACCTTGCTGCAAAGACGACTTCCTGTCCAAAGGAGAAATACGTGGCAGGCTTAAGAGCAAATAAATTCCCAAGGCTGATGCTGACATGCCCTCCTGAATGCTCCAGGGGCTTCCAAGAGAGAAGGTGAAAGATCTTCTCTGGGGCTGCCCGATACACAAACCAGAGTTGGCAATGGCGTGAACCGGACACCACCAGGTGGACCAGCTGCTAAGGATGCCCACGGCCACTGGCAATGTGAGAGTCCCTTTGCTTATCCCAGGGATCCAAAGTGTTCTGTGACAAGAGCAGACCCTAAGGGAGTCCAAGTCCCTTTTACAAAAGTCAAGATACTTGAACAGTATCTTGAATAGTATCACGATGTAGCCACCTAAGAACTCCACGGAAGACTGCTCCTTTTCGACAAAAAAATTAGACTCAAAAAACTCCAAAGGCAAGTTGTTCCTTAAAGATTGTTTTTAAAGCACAGGCAACAGCCTTCTATGATTTCGCATTTTCCTCCAAAAAATAGATATGAATAGATACAATATTATCTGCTATGAAGTATTACTCGGAATTTGTTTCTGATATTTTTTCAGAACACACTTCTTTAAAAACAAACACGAGAAATAGGAGCGGGTCATATTTTAAGCAAGGGATAATGGTCATTTTGCCTAAAGGATGCTGGTTTTTGTTGACCCCCGCTTTTCTAAGCTTTCACAGGTAGCAACATCTGCCCAATACAATGCACTGCCCTCTGAAATTACATGCTTGAAGAAAAACTCCTGTCCACGTTTCTCTTCGGCAAGTAAAGAAAGCTCGCTCTCTCTCTCTCTCTCTCTCTCTCTCTCTCTCATCTCTCTCTTTCTTTCTCTCTTTGAGAAAAGACACCAGGCCATGTGTAATTTCTATTTAAAAAAAAAAAAACACCCTAAACTACAGAAATACATCTTTTCAGAAAAGCAGTGTTACATTTAGCCTAGATATAAAGACTGTGTGCACCTGTGTACTAAGTCTGCAAAAGCTACCCAGCTCTCAGCCCTTTGTGGTTGTTATTCTACCCCAGACCATTAAAAGGGCCCTAATTCCTATGACATGATTATCCAGGTACCAAAGCCCATTTGTCACCTGCAGCAGAAAATTGAGTTAATGCACAACTAAAGGCAGCCAGGACTGTGTAATATCAACTTGATTACATCAAACTAGCTGCAAACCTAATTCTGCTGGATGACACTGCGTCGGGCTTGTCATCTCCAATCATTAAAGCTGTCAGGAATCCATCAGGTTTACAGCTAATTAGGTGAACACTAATGAAGCTGGCAAAACAACTTTTCTTTTTTTATGGCTGAGCGGACCTTTCAGTTTGGAGGGGGAAAAATTCTCAAGTATTCTCAAGGTTGCTGGGGACTGGATTTCCAGTTACCAATCAGCAGACATCTTTCTTTTTTTCCCCACTCTCTATCAGTACAAAGCAATCAATTTGTCATCACTCCCAGTATGCCACAAAAGCAGGCATGAACCTTATAACTTGCAGCTGTGAGAACTGAAAAAAGGAGGGAAAAAATGGGAAGTTTCTCGCTCACCCACAAACAAAAAAAAAAAAACCTCAAACAGTTCACTTATTGGCCTGTGCATACTTATCGCCAACCTAAATGTGGAAGTTTTTTTTTTCTTCTCCCCTTTACTCTTCTTAAATAAGTAGCCCTTCAGTCATTCTCCGCCTCCCCCCCTCCACAGGTCCATTAGGCAGAGGCATTCTGATAAAGTAAATCCAAAACCAGGGTATGGGAAAGAAAAGAGCACTCACGCTGCCAACTTCTGATTGACCATTAAGCTATTGATGAATGTGCCTGTCAGGAGAGAGACAATTAAATCAAATATGAAACAAAGTCGTTTTGACGGGTCATTTTGATAGAGCAAAACCATTCTTCCATCTCCTATTAGTCGTGCAGTCAAGTTTTTATATAATGAATTTTTCTTAACTGACCTGAGATTTCCTAGCTGGCTTTTTTAAAGGTGCAAAAAGGTTAGTGGACAGGTTGCTTTAAAAAAATAAAATAAAATAAAACCCACTGTGCTTTCTCCCCTCCTCTAACAATTTCAGAAGAAAATTATCAAATAAGAGTTTAAGATGGGCAGGGTGGAACAGAAAAGATGAACTATAGAGAGAGTTCTGAAACAAATGTAAAGATGTAAGCACATGTGGTTTATTTGATTTGAGGTGCTCAGATACCTTAAAATGTATATCCAAAAAGAAAAGAGGAAAAAAATATCAAAGATTGGGAAAAGCCCAAGACATCACTACTACCCAACTTTGTGAAGGATTCCTCCAAAGTTCTGGCGTTTATTTTAGGTAGATAAGCTCACCGCTTGAGCTTGGAATTTAAAGTAGAAGGTAGGATGAGCAAGACATTCAGCAAGGTAAGCTGGGAGGTCGTACCCTCTACAAGCACTAGTGAAATTTTCAAACTTCTTAAATTTGGGCAACATTGAGGACAGAAAGCAAAACCTGCATGATACGCACCAAAACCAAGTCTATTTTCTCTTGAGATTTTCTTAAAAGACTGACAGGCAAGCACATTTCTGGGAGAAGAAAGAACATCTTTCCCTCTCCATGACCCTGTGTAAAGAATTTGGAGTCCAGGGTACTGCCCATGTGTGAACTCCACTGGCAGTGTAGGCTGGCCTGGTGGAAATTACTATCACCATCACTATCACCATCCTGGTTACCACCAGCACTCAGAACTCCAATGCCCCTGACCCTTCTCTCTGCCCTCCCCTCGTCCATCAAAACAAAAGAAGTGAAAAGAAAGAAGAGAGAGAGAGAGAGAGAGAGAGAAAAGTGAAGCCCTTCCTTGGGCAGCATCTGAACCTCTGCACATCTGAGGATTATATCAAAATACATCGCGTCCATATGGGATCCTCTTGGCGATCTATCCCAAATCCCCCCCGAAGTTGCACTGACAGGGCCCTCCTGACGTCACAGCGCCTGGCCTCACTATTCAAGTGATTTATTGATGTTTATTGGGAATGAATAGATCAAAGGCAGCAGCATGACTAGCGATCAATCAGTCATCAAATCAAGGGTGGCATGGGGCCAGAAATCCTTCTTCCAGGCGACATGCCTCAACCAACATTATTGCAAAATAATGTTATATGTGTGGTTTTTTGTTGTTTCCAATGATGCTTTTTTCCAGAAAAGAAAAAAAAAATCATCGCAGTCTTAACAGGAGTTGACACGGGGAAGGGGGGGGGGCGAAAGGTGTGTGTGGGTGGGGGGAGAGTACTCAGACATATCCCAGAACTAAGTGCTAGGAGAAGAAGAGGGTAGGAAAGGCAGTGGAAGCCAGGGGTGGGGGTAAGGGGGCACCAACAAGAGTAGAGGAAATAAATGTCAGCATTAAACACTGACTTGACAGTCATCTGACAATACCCAGACCCTGTGCGCTCGGGCTTGCACCACGGTGCTCGGTTTGGACCCAATAAAAGAAAAAAATCAATCGAATTAGCAGTAAGGTGGTCAAAGGCACCGGCTTGCTCACTAGCTAGCTGAATCTCGTTCAGCAGACACCCAGCAGTCACCCGCCAGCCAGCGGCGGGAGGACTAGGAAGGTGTCCCAGGGAACTCAGGTGACCCCACCCGCCCCTGGTAGAAAGAGACAGACTCCCGGCTCCTTCCTATCCGCTCAGCAGCCAGGGAGCGAGCGGGGGAGGCGGGGACGCAGCCCGGCTCGGCTCGGTCCGCCCCAAGCGCGGTTCCCAAAGTGGGTGCAAGCTGCAAGAGGGCAGGAGGACGCAGCGGGGCGCCCGGGGGGCTCCCGGATACCCCAAAGGAGGACGCACGCACCCAAACAGGAGATCAGCCAGTAAGGCGGGCGGGCGCCCGGAGTTACTCTGCGCCCGCAGTGAGAGAGACAGAGAGAGAGAGAGAGAGAGAGAGAGAGAGGAGTGCAGCAGCAGCAGCAGCAGCAGCAGCAGCAGCGAGGAGCTGGATCTCCGGCCGCCAGCAGCTTGGGGCGAGGAGAGGAAGAAGAGGAGAAGTGGAGGAGGAAGGGGAAGCGGCTCGTACCTGCTGCGCGCCGGGGCGCCTGCTGCTTCCTCCGCGGCATGATGCTACTCCCGCGACTGCCACTGCCGCCGCCGCCGCCGCCGCCGCCGCCGCCGCTGCCGGGCAGAGGAGAGGGAGGGAGGGGCGGCGGGCCGCGGGGGGGCGAGGCGGGCCTGCTCTCAGCCTCCCCCCCGGAGAGCGGCCGCCCGCAGGATGCTGCTGCGCCCCGGCTCTCCGCGTCCCCCCCTCGCCGCGCTCCGCCGCGATCCCCGAACGTGCGGAGGGAAAGAGGAGGAGGAGGAGGGCGGGCGAGGGAGGGAGGGAGGCGCGGGGAGGAGGGATGAGGGAGGGAAGGAGGGAGGGAGGGAGGAGCGCGGGGGGAGGAGGAGGAGGAGGAGGCAGCGCAGGAGGAGGAGGAGGAGGAGGAGGACCGCGCTGCTGCCGGTGGAATGGGAAGTTTGACAAATCGCTCCAGAGGCCGGAGGAGGAGGAGGAGGAGGAGGAGGAGGGGCGGGGAGGAGCAGCGGCCCGTCCTCCCCCCCCCCTGCCCCGTCCCCCCCTAGACGAGGTGCGCGGGTTCGGGGCTGGGGGGCGGGGAGAGGGGAGAAGGCGGGCCCAGGGATGGAGGGAAGGAGGAGCGCAGGAGCTGCCCTGCTGGGGTCCTGTCCCGGCTCCGGCCTCCGCCCCTCCCGAGCTGGGGGTCACGGCATCCGGGGCGGGGAACGGGGGGCGCGCAGCAGCCGCCGCCGCCGCCGCCGCGGCCCGGGGCTCAGCGGTCCAGTCTTCTGCCCGCGGCGCGGCTGGAGCGGCGGCGTCGGCAACAGGCAAGCTTAAAGGAAAAGGAGATGATCGTGTCACTCGCCTGTCCACGGGGGCGGCGCGCCCCTGTCCCCCCTCTCCCTGGCCACGGCCTGCCTGCGACCCCCCTCCCCAGCCCAGCTCGGGACCCGGGGCCGCCCCTCCGCCTCCGCCCCGTGCGCGCACGCCAGGACTGCGCGCCCGATCCCGTCCCGGAGCGCTCGCCGCCCCCGCCCACCCCTCTTCCCACCCCCGGGTCGCCCCCAGCTGCTCCGCCCGGCGCGCACTCCTCTCTAGCCGCCGCGTCCGAAATGCACAGAGCTGTCCCGGGCCCCGGCATGCGCCCCCCAGGATGCCTGAGCCACCGGGCAGGCGCTGGCGTCCTGCAGGGAGGAGGCGGGCGCGGGCCAGAGTGGGTGGGGGCCGCGCCACCCGGACTCCTCCCTGGAGACCCACCACTGTCACTTCCCCTAATTTTTTTTCCCCTGGGGCAAACTTTCCGGGGCCAATCTCCAGGGCCATTGTGGGAGGGGGGTGCCTCTAAGTTTCCTCTCCAGACTTTGGGATGGTCTCGTTTCTTGCACCCCTGGAGCTCGGGGCTGCGCCCCCCAACCCAGGGCGCACGCAGATCCCAAGGCGGGATGGGAGCTGGAGAAGAAACTCGGGCTCCCTTGCACGCCCCTCGCCCCAAGGCGCCGTGGAGAGGGGCTCCCCCAGTTGTGGATGATGGGGATTGATTATTGATTGGGGGATTGGGGTCGCTGAGGCTCCGGTCGCCGGAGCTCGCCCGCGGGGAGGTGGAGCTGACCCGGTGGCGTTGGCGGCAAGGCGACTCGAGCTCACTTACGAGCGGCGGCGAGGGCGCGGGTGTCTTGGAGCTCATGCGGGCGACCCTCGGGCGGCGGCGGCGGCGGCGGTGGCGGAGCAGGAGCCCGAGCCCGGGAGGCGCGGGCGGCGGCGCATCGATGCGCTGCGGGCTCGATTGCGTCTCCCTGGGCCAGCTCTCGGGCCGGGAATGGGGCGGCCGCGGCGGGGCCGGCTCCGGGCGCAGCCGGGCGGGCGGCGGTGACGGAGCTAGCTGCAGGGGAGGCCGCCAGGCCCTGGTTCCCGAGGCTGCACTGCGCCTGGGCGCACCACTGGGGCCCTGGCTCTCCCGCAGGTCCCGAGGCCGAGGGTCTCTTTCCTCGGGACTAGCAACCCGAGCGCTCTGGGAACTGCAAATCCCAGCCTCTTCCTTCCTTCCTTTTTTTTTTTTTTCTTGCTTATGATTCTTTCTTTTTTAGTCTTTTTTTTCCCCCTTCTTATTCCGTCCTGTCTCCTTTTTATGTTTTTTTTTTTTTTGGTGATTGTTTTTGCAAGTTTGTTTTTAAAAGTTCACAGCTTGCTTTTTTTTTTTTTTTTTTTTTTCCTTTTAGACCCGGAGACCGCGATCTCACCCTGATGGTAAGATCAAAAGTCTCCCGCTCGCCCACAGCCCGCGGGCTTGGGCTGGGTCCAGACGCCTCCCTGAATGCAGATGTGCGGCCGCTGTCCTCCCGGGCTATAAAGCCGCCTGCAGCGCCTTGGAGCTCGAGAGAGCGCTTGGAGTTGCGGGGTGCGGACCCCCCGGCCCCGGACGACCGCCAGAGGCGGGTTGCAGATGGGCTCCGGGACTGGTGGCGAACTCGTGGGTGGGGACGCGGCGATTGCCTGGTGCCTGCGGCTGCAGAGGCCGAAACCTCGGCCCCTCCAGGCCGGAGAGACGCGGCCCTGGGGCTTGAAACGCTTCTTGCAAGCGAGGGAACGGTGAGTCGGTAGAAGCCGCCGGCGGCATCAGGGTTCTGGTGGCGGCCGCGCTGGGAACTTCTCTCCTGCAGGATTTGGGCCCCCCGGAGAGGTCAGCTCCCGCCGGCCCTCGGCTCACCTTGGAATCTCTGGGCGCCCACCTAGGCTCGCCCGTTGCGGGGTGCGCACCGCGCTGGGCGCTGCGCACCTAAGTTGGGGTTTTCCCTGGTGGCTCTTGCATCCTTCTTACCTTCTCTCGTGGTGCTGCCAAGCTTGTCCCACACTCCCCTCCCCACGCACTCCACCTGTGGGCCACAGCCTGAGCTCGGGTCTCTGCACACCCGCTGCCGCTGCTGCTCGATTGGTGCGGGGCCCTCCCCCGCTTAGGCGCTGAGTGCTGTGCGATCCGCCCCAACATCTGTCCATCCAGCCATTGACGCATCTATCAGTGTCAGTGGGCTGCACATTGCAGCGACAGCCCCGTCACGCACAACACGGGCTATGGAGAGTGCACACCGCGACTGCACGTACTGCCTTCCCGGACATGCAAACAGGGATCCGGCCCGGCTTGGCACAGCCTGGATCCTTGATCTCTACTTCGTTCTTTTAATCACACGCACCCTACCACCTTCATTTGGGGGGTCCGCAACACGTGAATAGTTTTTTTTTAGGCCACTGTAGAGACGGGACAGATGAAAAGGGGCAGTGCCGACCTAATCTTTATATTCTTCTAAGTTCTCTCTGCCTTTTTTTTTTTTTTTTTTTGGTGGGGCTGGGTGGGGCTGGAGAAGGAAGGAAAGGTTCCCAAATCCAAATCCTCACCAAACACCAAGTAGCCCCCACCCCCGGAAGCTGCCTGAATACAGGGGCTTAATCGGGCTTCAACTGGTTGGATGCTGAATTGTCCAGGTTGCCAAGCAGGTCTTAGTGGGGAACTCTCAGGATAAAACTTTGCTAGGATGCTTCGCCCTAAGGCCTGACAGGGAGGAGCAGGAGAAGAGAAGAAAACAAGGACTCCTGTGAAAACCAAGGGCATCATTTAGGGAGCAATGGTGTATGGGTGGCAGTAGGTCTGTAATCCACGTGTTATTTACAGGGGGAGACCAGGGAGGGCCATGTGTTTGAGAAACCAGAGCTTTATGGATAGTTCCTGGTGCCTGTTCTCCCACAGTGCCATCCTGGGCTGTGGCTGCATGTTCTCCCAATTATGGCCTCTTGCTTCCCCTGCTTCCCCTACTGTCCTGAGGATAAACATATGCTTATGTTTGGCCGGTGCAAAGGACCTTTCTTGTCCTCCCCCTAAGACTTCAGGGGAAGGGTGTATGGGACATCTGCACAGGCAGAAGCTGTACTTGGCATTTTAACAGACTTCATGCCTACTGCAGATATTTGTTTGGGTGCCTGGTGAGTCCTGTCCCCTCTTAGCCAGCTACACAAGCAGGTGAAAATCCTTGCAGTAGTTCACATCCCGATTTGCGAGTTGGACGGGGGAAAAGAGCCGCTTTCCGGGCAGCTCTGAGGTCTGTTTGGTTCCTAAGGAGACACCACCACCCGTGCTCTTGGGGGTCCTGCTGTTTTCATGCTAGACTAGAAAGCAGAAAAGCCCAAGCCCAGCAGAGGAGCTAGAATTCTATAGAACATACGCGATGTAGAAATCTTTTTCCTCCAGTCTTGGAAGAGTTGCAGGTATCTTCAAAAAGCAGCAGCAGGTTCCAGCCGCGCCCAAGCACCTGGTAACTGCTTATCCACTTAAGTAATGCTGGATAGTAAATGTCTAAGCCAAATGCCCCCTCCTCTGGGAGGTGCCGCTTTTCAGGGAATAATTTTTTAAATCCCTAAAAAAAGAAGGAGGAAAAATAGAGGAACAGCTCACTGAACCATCCAAATGCAAACACTCATAGGGGAAACTGGAGACTCACATGCCGATCAGGCGGCTCACCCCAAAAACCTAGCCCTGACGACAACCCTGACTCCCCTATATTGCATCTTAGGCCCAGTGGAAACTGGCTGTTCCTCCATGGCCGGTCTAAGCCATATTTTATATGCTTAGGAGTTAGAAATCCCCCCCGACTTTCTGAACTTAAGAGTTCAGGACCCCATTCCTGGGGGGCCTAGCTGCATGGGTCTATGCCACCCCAAGTGTTCGACCTTGACTAACCTGAACTCCACCTGGATGAGTTGGGGGGGTGGCAAACACAGGAGGCGGGTCAGGGACCTGGTTGGCAACATACCCTGCACAAATTCCACTGGGAAGAAGCCCGTTGAGCCACCGCAGGGAGGCAGTGTTCAAGGTGGTGACTAGACTGGGGGCAGTGGATACCTGCTCTCTTGACCTGAGGAAGGCTGAAGTGTGTTCTCATTGGGGTAACCACCGAGGGGAAAGACTTAAGACAAAGAAGGAGTTCTGAATGCTATCATTCCGGGACAGACTCCAGCCCCAGGCTCCCAGGGCCTCAGACCTTGGAGAGGGTTTTCTGGTACCTGGAGGGTGGCATGGGCTTCCTGGAGCAACCAGGCAGTCTGAGCAGGGCACTTTGGGAACCTGCAATCAGTTTCAACGGGTGAGGGCATCTGGTCAGGGTGTGGGCTTTTGGAGAGCCCAGGGCTCAGCAACAGGAGGGCAGGGGGAGGTGCCCCCCCTGTAGCCTGTGATGCCTGGACCGCTGGTTCCTGAAAGTCACCCCCTTTCCCGCACTGCAGTCTGGGCTGGGAAATGGGTGCAGAGAAGCCTGCCAGTTAACACCCCTTCAACCAAGAATTGGGCCCTACCTGGGGACATCAGCGTCTACCAAAACACAACCCTGGGGCCAGGCCCTCGCCAGCTCGTAAATTGTTTACTAAAAGTGCATTTACACAGCAGCGAAGTTTGTTTCTCTTTTTTTTTTTTCCCGGTAGCTTTGTTTTAACGAACCAGATGTTTTGTCTGTAAATTCTCCCAAGAACTTTTACAATTTTGACGTGAAATAAACCTTCGGAAATCGGAGCCGTATATTAATGCCATTTCTGTGGGGCCTATTGGAGACAGGCGTTTGTCGGCCGCGCCCGGATGTGGCTGGGGTGGGGAGCAGTCCTGGAAGAAAAGTAGGGGGGACTTCTCCGCGCGCGCGCGCGCAAGAGAGAGAGAGAGAGATCAAGAATTGTTTTGGTGGGTGTGATGCGCCTGCCCCCCACGCGCTCAACCCAAAAGTGCGCGTGCAGGGGCGCGCGGGCACACTCCCCAAACCCTGCCCCTCGGGTCCGGGCTCCCTACTGTGTAAATTTCTAGTGGCTTAGGGCGCCCAGGAGCATCCCAACTTTGCAGATCTATCCAAAGTACGAACGCTGTTTTTCACCGGACCACTAAACTTAAAAGCCAAAAGGGCCTGCGATCTTCCCAGGGAAGATTTGATGCCCGCGTTCTTCGAGGTCCGGGCTGCAGCTGGGCCCCCAGCCGCCCCGAACCATTGGGCTACTAGACATGGGAGAACTTTGGTTAGAAGCTGATGGGGTCTAGTCCCCCAAGAAGCCAGTGCCCGCAGGTCTCCCCTCCCCGATGTCTCATTGCTCCCCCCACTTTTCTGATTTCCATGCAGACAGTTAAAAACATCTTAAAAAAGAAAAAAACCTAGAACCAAACTACATACCTAGCGGAGGGTGGGCGGAGGCGTCTGGCTGGGTTGGGGGCAGGGAAGGCCCGCTAGCTGCGAGACCCACCCGCTGGTTTCGGGTTTCAGAACACAAGGGCTGGCCATTTCCAGCGCCTTCTCTCCGCGGTCCCTGTCAGGAGCATCTTCAAATATCTCCTTTTCCGTCTTTCTTTCGTTCTGTCACTTATGGAACTTTCCAAAAAAAAAAAAACTTTTTTTTTAAGGAGACCGAAGGTTAAATAAAGAAAATAGAAGTCTTTGTATTTCGGTGTAAAGAGGGCAGATGTACCTTAAACCCAGTTTGAAGAGCGCAATTACCCGGCGAAATACCCTTTTATCAAGTCCCACGTGAAGACTTGGGTTGCTGGGAGGGGGGTCCCCCGAATTCCTCGTTACAACGTAGCGTGCGCCCCCCGCCCCACTTTGGGTGAAATGGATGTTTAAACACCATTGGGGTAGGGTTTTTTTTTTTTTTAAATCAAACAAAACCTATCCTTGGAGATAGCTTCAGCCGCGGTGGAAGTCATTCCTAGCCAGAAGCGAGAAGCGCTGCGCTAGTGGGGAGGAGAGAGGTGCCCACCTCTCTGCACGGTTACCTGAGCTGCGGGGCACCGGCGGGTGCCTGCATCATTGCGTGGGGTGGGCAGCCCGATCCAGATCTGAACCCCTGCTCTTCGAATGCAGGAACCCCAAAGGAAGAGGAGGAGCCCCAGATATCAAACCCCCCGGTCTCCGAAGGCTGCACAGCCCAGCTTCCTCCGTGCCTACTGACCTAACTGCCCAGAGAATTCGCAAGAGCAGAAAGAATCGCGTTTCCTTTTTTCTCTCTCCCTAAATTTCTCTTTCCATATCCCTCTTCCTTTCTGTCTTAGACATCATGAGTTTGTGTGTGTCCCCAAATTTCCAAACTGGGAAAGATTAACCAACAACTCTCAATCGCGCAGATACACCAGAGGAGGACAAGGAAGGGGCTTCGTTCTTTTTCGTTTTTTTTTTTTTTAATTCTCGAAACTTGATGAATTTCACTTGTATTTGGACAACAGAAGGGCCAAGGTGATTGGGGACAGGTAGCTGGAAGGGTCAATTTATATGTCACACAGCCTGACCTCAAAAGCTCTTATAGCTCCAAGGTTTACCCCCTCTGCAGAGAAGCCCTGTACCCTGCCTTCTCTCTTCACCTGTGTGCTACATCTTTTTTTCCCTGACCTCTTTCACCTGCTTCCTTCCTTCCTTCTTCCTCCTGTTTCTGTTCTCCTCCTGCGATCTGTTCTCCTCTACCATCCTAAGAATCCTCCCAGTGCTAGCCCAAAGAAGTCGAATCCCCCTCCCTAAGACAAGGCAGGGGCAGTCACCCTGTGCACAAATTGCGAGGGACCAAAATATCTTGTAGTTTCTGAAGCTTTTGGGGGGTTGGGGAAGGAGAGGGAGGTTGGACATAGGTTGACACGTAGTTTAAAATGAAAAGAACATGTTAAAAAGTTTCAGAGCTGCCAATAAAACCCTTTAAGTGGCTTGTGATTCAGTGCCTGGAGTTGGAGTGATGGCATTGGTAAATGACTCTAATGCCCAAAGAAAAAATATTACAAATGCTGCTGTCTCGACCACCAATCGGGCGCCACTCTCCAGCGCGGGCTGTGGCTCCTCTCTGGCGCGGAGGGCACCCGCATTTGCATGATAAATTGACCAGACTGGCGGCAGCCAATGAAATATTCAAATTAGGCCGGGGGCGGGGTAGGGGTAGAGTCCCTGGGGCTCCCCCTTTGAGCTGCCTGCAGAAACTGGCTTTACCACTTCTCCGTCAGCGCCCTCTAGAGGCGGGACAGCGCGGGCCGCTCTGGCTGCGGGACAAGACCCAAGTGGGGTGAGGTAGGAGGTGGGGTGTGGAGGTGATGGACTCAGGTGCATTGGGGGGGAGTGGAGGCTTTGGGGCTGGGTTAGTGGACTAGGTGCGCCTTAGGGTATCTGCTGTCTGCATGCATTTTACACTTAAATGTGTGGATGGATTGCAGAAGCAGGTGGGGATCCCAGGGAGGGGTTTCATAGGGGCTTTAGCTCTTTCCCCCAATGCCCTTCTCAAGGTTCTCCTAACAAACCTAGCATTTAAATCAAAATCGCGTGTTTGCTGTGTTGAGTTAGCTTCAAGCAAGACTCTTGACCACCCCAGACTGTAATAGGCCTCCCCGAATCCTCTCCAATATTACAATTCTGGAGCAGATATATCCAACTGGCCCTGAGTGGAGGATTGCACACCTTCAGTACCTGAAGCCCAGCTCCAAAAGAGGTAGGGACTCCCCAGGGGCTGCACCCAGACTGGAGCAGCAAAGCAGGACTAGACTGTGGGAGACCAGCCTCTGGGAACCACCAGACCAGGCAGTGCTAGAAAGCTCACCCTGAGCCACAGGAGGCAGAACTTGTCTCCTGGGCAAAGCATTCCCGAGATAAGCTCCTAGGACTCTGTGCAGCTCCCATGAGGGTGCAAAGAGGGGCCTGTGTACAGTGCTCATTAAGATTTGGAAGTCCAGCCAGGACGGGTGTTTGCTGCCTCTGTTTGCCCAGGAGAAATGGCCTCCATGGGCACCTACCTGGCAGGCTGGCCTCCTGGCCTGACTCCACCTGGGAGTCCTGACTCAGCAGAGACTTTTGCATGGGAGCCACGCACCAGTGGATATTTCTGTGTCTCTGTCCTTCTCCCACCCCATTGCCCATCCCATTCTTTTTTTTTTTTTCCAGTACTGGGGATTGAACCCAGGGGCGTTCTACCTCCGCGCTACACCCCCGGCCCTATTTTTTATACTTTATTTTGAAACCGGGTCTCACGGGTCTCACGAAGTTGCGGAGGGCCTCACTAAGTAAACAGAGAGAGAGAGAGAGAGAGAGAGAGAGCTGAGGCTGGCCGCGAACCCGGATCCTCCGTTCTCTGCCTCCCAACGTACTGGGATTACAAGCGTGCGCCACCACGCCCAGCTGCCCATCCCATTCTTGTTTTTACAATGGAGTTTGGAGAAGGGCCTGTGTCTTCTCCCACACTGTGGTGGAGAAATGAGCACCTTGTTCTTCCCCCATCTCAGTCCCAGGTAACTGCCTGGGAAAGTGCTTGACCCCACCCCTCTTCCCAGCCCAAAGGGTTTTCAGGTGGTGGTCTGAGTTCCCTCTAGGCACTTCTCCCCCAGACATACCCAGCATATGCCAGTTATCTGCAACTGTCCTCCCTGCTCATTAACCAGGGACACCTTGGTGGACAGAGCCTCTCAGAGCCTGGCTCCAGGTCCAGGCCGGCTCAATAACTGTTTGTAAATACAGATAGAAAAAAAAAATAGTAGGTACTGATACAAATTTGAAAGAATAATTTTTTTTTTTACTTTTGATCACTTTGCAGATATTATCAATAGTTCAAAGTGTGTTGCCAACTTGGGGATGTCTTTTTGCATCCTTTAGAGTTGAACCCTGTCTGCATCCTTTAGGGCTGAACCCTTTTTGCATCCTTTAGGGTTGAACCCTTTTTGCATCCTTTAGGGTTGAACCCTTTTTGCAACCTTTAGGGCTGAACCCTTTTTGCATCCTTTGGCGTTGTTAAGAGTGTGTTGACTGAAGGGGAGGAGCTCTGGCCCTAGGCTTGGTAGAAATGCATTGGGAAAATAGCTGGTAGCAGAGATAGGTTCAAGTACAAAAGGGGCGTCCCTGCTTTCCCAGAGAATCCTCATTCGCAGCCTGCTTGAGTGTCTGGGATAGAGTTCCCACTGGGAGAAGCCCTGTGAATGCAATAAGCCCCTTTCTATCTGGCTGAGCCAATCTACACTATGTGGCAGGAAGGCCTTTCTTAGAAGCTCATCTTCCTCTTCCTTAAGCCTCACCTGTCAGCCAGGAAAGATGAGACTTGCAAATGGGCCAGAGTTCTCCTCCAGTAGTGAAATTTGCCAAGTATGTCCAGAAATCAGAAATGTGCACTCTCTCTCTCTCTCTCATACTTGGGGCATGTAGAGAGGCAAGAAGCCAGATGGGAAAACATTGAACTAACTGGCTATCCAGCCCAGCACCCATTCCTACCTCGATCGATCTATTCCCAATGAATTAGGGAATAAATGAGACATAAAGCAATGTAGAGATAAAACTAGTCAGTTTCTCTGAGCAACCTATATAAAGATCATGCACCGTGGGTCTGCTCTGCACACGCACATGTGTGGTTGCAGCCGTACATCACAGGTGAATGCAATTTCTGGTTGTGGTGATAGAAGGCCTGGGTGTATGGCCATAACTCACCAAGTCTCCTCTATCCTTTGCACCTTACCCCCTCTATCTCTGAACCAGGGCAGCTCTCTCTATCTGAAACACTTACTAGGAACCTGGTAAAGAAAGAGTCGATTAAAGTTGAGTTGCCCTTTGAAAACTTTGCTTCTTTGCACTACATGCTAGGAGCTTTAGGGTCAGACCATGATTTCGAAGAGGCACCAGCTGTGTGCCTGTCAACAAGACATAGTAGAGCCTATTTCCCAGAGCCTTACCTGGAATGAGGCTTACCTGGGTTGCTTACCTGCTATGATGTATGTTGATCTCTTGGTAAAGAGTTTGGTATTCGCTAGTTGTTCAATAAATGGTGACCCCTAAAGTCAGAGTAAAAGGGCAGCCACAGGGTCAGGCTTCTCTGAAGACAAAGGTTTAAAAAGGCGGTGAGGTTGGATACCTTGGGGTGTATGCAGGTGCTTGGAATGGGGCAAAAGGAATGAAAGGGTCTACACAGGCACAGGCCTCCTGACTTCCTGAGAAGAGCTGTCATCTGCAGGGCTGAAAAGGTGGGTTCTTCCAGACCTTTCTGTGAGCTAATTAGAGGAAGGGGTATGGTAAGGAGCTATACTGATATTTCTGCTTCCCCTGTTCGTAACAACTGGAAATTCTACCATACGGTTCAGATGGAAAATTGAAGCCAGGAAAAATCTGACACACATTGATTTGCTCTCTTTGCTATTACTACTCATGAGAGAAAGAAATGTGACTTTAAAATTGCAATTAGGAACCAGCCTGCTCAGAGTTCCTCACCTGAGCCAGCTCCTGTGCTGGCTCCTCTCATTGCTTAAGCAGGTAGATTCGTTCATGGTTTTGAGCAAAAGCAGGCAAGGTAAACATGTCACACCTCCCTGCAACAAGCTCATAAAACCCATCGTCACTTTCCTGGAGAAGATGGAAAATTTCCCAGTGTTTTAAAAGTATTAACTTCCTTTCAAACATTCTTTAACCTTTAATGTTTGGTAACTTGATGAAAAGGTCATTTCGTTCTGAGGATGCAGCTATTCTATAATTGTTCAGCTATCAGGGTGAATTGAACCCGAATCCTGAGTTCTTTAGTGGGATCCAAACTACACACACACACACACACACACACATAATATAGATGCCTATTTTTCTATGTACATATATGTGTAGTGTGCATATCATATCTGTGCACACATACAGGGGCTTGAACTTAGATTAACATCTCTGGCATTCTTACAGAATGACTTCTTACAGGAAAAGAGATGTAAAATTTACTTTTTTGAATAAGTTTCACTAAACATTTGATGGCCATCAATTTGTTACATGTTGCAGATTTATGATTTTAAAAGGATTTAGTCAATGTCTAACTTAACATTTCATTATTGTCCCTGAAGTAAATGCCTCCAGAAACCCAGAAATGTTAATTTTTTTTTTTTGGTCTTTTTACATAGTGTTAACTTCTTAGGTGTCACTGGCTCCAGAGGCCACTTCTCCACTTCTACCTTTCCAAGCTGACTTATATGTAAAATAAGAGATGAGTTAATAGCCTTAACCAAGAGGATAAAAGGATTTTCTACAAGGAGGCTGCATGAAGCTTATGCTTAGATCCTAGGAAATGCATTGTGCGTAATTCAAGAAGCGTTGGGTGTGGTTCCCTGGTTTGCTGACTCTGATGATCGAATTTTTCAGATGAAATCTCTCCAGGCAAATAAGGAGTAGTTAGATAGGAAAGCTCACCTTAAGTCTTTGTAGACTTATATAAAAACTAAATCTGATCTAAACTCTAATAAATCAGTAAGGGCACTCTAAGATTAACATTCATTACCCTTAAGAGAGAGAATTGATACTTTTAAAAGGATACAACTTCTACTTAAAAGCAAACACCTTTAAAAGATCGCTGGCTGTGGGAAATGGTAATGAAGGGAAGCAAGGCTTTGGACCATAATATAAAATCATTGGGATGAGACCCTCTTTGGAGCCAAAGACTCTAGGATTTATCACCTAGTCATTCATTGCAGAGTCCAGTCTCTAGGCTGGTTTTCTGCATCTTCCTGGGATCTCATTTCTGACTTCATATTTCCATGTGAGAGATACATCGAAATATAGAAGAATATGCAAATCATATGAGTGTGCTTTAAATAATTACAGAATAAACACCTACATAACTCAAAGTGTCCCCCTATCACCTCCCAATTCCAATGTCCACTCCTAGACTCCATGTTTATTCTTAGGTTTGTTTGTTTGTTTTGTGGTACTGGGGATTGAACCCAGGGGCACTCTACCTCTGAGCTACACCCCTCAACCTTATTTTTTTTAAAACAGGGTCTTGCTAAGTTGCTGAGGCTGGTTTTAAACTTGCAATCCTCCTGTCTCAGCCTCCCAAGTACTGGAATTACAGGCATGCACCACCACGCCCAGCTTATCCTCAGTTCTGGAATGATCAGTTTCCTGCCTTGCTTTGTAGTTTCAATACCCAAGAGTACATCCTTGTGTGTGTTCATAAATGAAATAATATTGAATGAATCATTTTATGTCATTTCTTTTACTTAGCATTGTTTGTGAGACTTAACTACACAGATGTGTGTAGCTGGTTCATTTTCAAAACTATACACTATGAATACATTGCAATATATTAAGGTTTCCTCTTTTATTCAGTTTTTTTGGCTATCATTTTAAAAATGCCATGATGAACATGCTTGTGCATGTGCCACATTGTACATGTGGAAGAACATATTTCTGATTTTTTAAAAATCATATATACATATACATATATACATATGTATACATTATATATATATGTATATATGTAGAGGTGGTATTGCTTGGTCACAGAGCATGCATATGTACAACACTTTTTTAAAGCGATTGCATCAATTTTCACTTCTACAAGCAGTTTTGAAACATTCCCATTGTTCTACATCCTTATCAGCATAATGGCATTTTTAGCCATGTTTTTTTTCTTCTTTTTAATATTTCCTAATCTAGTGGTTGTGGTTGCTATCTCTCTGTGTTTAATTTACTTTCCATGGCTAGTAATGAGTTTGATCATCTGTTTAATGTGTTTTGGTCATTTGGATTTTCTTATTTACCAGGTCCATGTTCAGATCCCTTTTTGGTTTGCCACTGGATATATGTTTCATATTATTTCACTGAAGTATTTTATTGCCCGGTTTGTTTCAAGTTGGTTTCAGACAGTGGATCATATCAGAAATATTTCAGTGAGATACCTGATTGCGTTTCCTGGAATGCTTTCGTCGGCAAATAATAGGACTCCCTGCTCACGCAGGCATAAGGAAGTTGTCTGTTTGACTCAGTTTGATCAACAGGAAGCCAATTTTCTTACCCTCTGCCTCTCCCCTTTGTTTACAGCATCATCTCATTCTCAAGGGGTTTCATCTCATAATTTCAAGAAGGTTACAAGTGGTAGAATGGGACTCCTTGCTTCTTTGTCTCCATCAAACAGGGAAGAGAATATTAATTAATTAATTAATTAAAACTTTTTATCAACTCACGCAATCTGAGTCCTTCCCTTCAGTTTTCAGGGGCCACTTCTGTGGAGCAGTCGCCATCACCAAGGACTGCACGGTCCTCACAGCCTTCCTGAGCATTCCTAGTAAGATAGAATGGATATTGGTGGGGGATAGGGGGGTGTCAACCTCAAGCAGTAGTCACTACACTTATTGACAAACCTGTAGGGTCTTTAAATTTTTGTTTTTTAAATAATAAAAAATTTTAATAAATTTTATTCATTTTGCATAGAGTGAAATTCACTCTTTCGATATGTAGTTCTCTGAGTTCTGACAAATGCAAGATGTCATGCAGCTACCACTACAATCAAGATTTAGGAAAGTCTATTGTACCCCCCCACCACCACTACCAAAAAAAAATTTCTTTGCAGCTGGGCATAGTGGTACATGATTGTAATTCCAGTATTTGGGAGGCTGAGACAGGAGGATCGTAGGTTCCAGGAAACTTAGTGAGACTCATAGCAATCTAGCGAGATAGCGTTTTAAAACAAAAAAAAAATTAAAAAAAGGGTAGGGGGTATAGCTCAGAGGTAGAAAGCCCCTGGGTTCAATCCCCAGTACCAAAAAAAAAATTCCTTTGTACTGCTCTTTTGTAGTTAAACTATCCAACATCTGAGCTTTCCCACTCCACTGTGCCAGGGACCACTGAACCCCTGATCTCATCCACTGTTTGTTCTTCCCCATAGTTTTGTCTTTTTGAGGATGTAGTACAAACAGAATCACACAACATAAAACCTTTTGAGTCTGGTTTCTGTCACTTAGGGTCATGCATTTGAGATTTATCCACGCCATGTTGTGGAGGCATCATCAAGTAGTTTCTTAGCATTGCCAGAAAGTATTCCTTTGTATGGATGTAGCAAAATCTGTTGACCCATTCATGGGTTGAAGGGTAACTGGGTCGTTTCCAGTTTGGGGTGATTGTGAATAAAGCTGCTATATACATGCACATGTAGGTTTTGTGCGGGCATAAGTTTTTAATTTTTCTTGGCTCTCAATAGGTAGGAGTGTGATTACTGGGTCATATGGTAAGAGTATGTCTGACTTTATAAGAAGCTGCCAAATGGTTTTCTAAAGTGGCTGTACCATCTTGTATCCCCACCAACAATGAATGCCAAGTTCTACTTGCGCCTGAAGAAGTTCTAATGGATATGAAAGTGCTTTGTAAAGAGAGAGTGCCATGCAAGGTGCCAAGGTAGGGGAATTCAGAGGAGGCATTTCTAAACTCTTCACTCCTGTAGCCTCCTAGCCCGTGCTTCTCAATCCCAGGTCACTTGTTCCTCCCAAGGGGATACAGGTAGGCATCATTCTGCCTATTTTACAAATGAGGCCACAGCCCTGCCTCGCTAGGTTGAGCCAACAAAGGCTTTATAGAGTGTGATCAAGAACAAAATTCGATTGCCTTGTATTTTATTCTGAGTTCACAAAGTAAAAATGAAGTCTGATCATTTGGAATGTTGTTATGCTATGTGGCAAGAACTAAGAAAGGGGACACATCCAAATATACAATCAGAATGTCAGAGCTGGCGGGGATCTTAGCGATTCTCACTCTAAAGATGATAACCTATTACATACTCTTTTCCCCAGGATCCCAGCCTGGGACTCTTTCAGGCTCACTGAATTGCCTTAGATGGAATATAAGATCAGTTCATTTTGTATGCGACCTCCCCGAACACAAGGCAGCATTCCACCAAAGGTACAACGGGACAGGCTTATGGTTCCGTGGTCTCTACGCCTGCAGAAACAGAAATGAGGCTGTGCTGCCAGGTGCCCAGTGTCCAGAGATCCTGCTTTCTGGCTTACATCCCCTAAGCCTCTGCTTCTTTCATTTTAGTGCCCATTTCTGAGGCACCTTCACATTTCAAACACCCTGAGAATATGTTTAATTAGAACTTGGCCATACAGCCTTTTAAAATAAAACAGAAGGGACCAGCTAATTATATCATTCAGCATTCTGTGGCAAACATATATTTTTTAATAAAACACTTTCCTAACCAGAGTAATCCCTGGAGATACAAATCCTCATTTATAAGGAGTTTCCCGAAGGGAGTTAAAGAGAAGACGCTTTCTAAAAAAAGGAGACAAAGAAAGTGGAGGAGTGTTTTCAAAGAGCTTTTTAAGACTCATTCTGAGGTTGAAATACAGATATTTTAAAGATATAGATTTTTATTTCAAATGCCTTATCATTCTTTCCCATATTTTTGATCATGCATTTCCCTTTTTTTTCCATTTTTGATTATTAACTCAAATACTCATATTTCTCATTCTGGTATTTAAGTACAATATTTAAATAAACAAGCAATTTTCTCAAAATGCACATTATCTGTGGCTGGTTCTCCTGTCCTCATCCTGTGAATAACCTGCTCTTCATTAACATAGGAACCTACCAAAATGGGTGAGGGCAGTGCACAGTGCTGGGTAGGGGGCCTTTTCTGATGTCTTTGCTGTCCCCCGGGGTGGAGGAAAGAGGATTTATGCCCCCCCCTGAAGCTGCAGCAAGTCTCCAGAAGTGGTGGTCTGATCAGAACATTTGCATTCGTGGGACTGATGTCCCATGGATCATGACGATGATGATCACAAAAACTCATGTTTGCTTGGGGGGGGGGGTTCTACTCCATGCCAGGTCATCAGCTAAGAAGTTTAAGTGACTTCATTTAATCCTCATGCTACTCGTGGAAAGTAGATGTCCTTACCCATTTTTTTAAAATAAGGAAGGAGAGACTCCAGAAATGGGGGTAGGGTTTGAATTTGAATGCAGTATGTCTGCCCCAGAACTCAGCTCTCTGAGACACTGGTGCTAGGGCACACTGATAGACATTGCTAGGCTCAGGGACACCTTGCTTCCTATAGTGTGTTTCCTGCCCCTCTTTCTGTGGGGCTCTGACAGACAAACATGGTGATCTTAATTAAGTTCTGTGTCATTCAGGGTCCTGGTGGGAGAAAGAGGACTCACTAGAATTCAAATTATTCATGGAAGATTTCTTAAAGAGACTATTTTGTAAAGGTGAAGGAAAGCACAAAAGAAATTAACAGAACCGTACCCCAAGGCCTGAAAGAGATGGGGTAGAAAATGGTTACTGGAAGCCACATCAGATACACCCCAGTGGACACTAGCAGGCAAAGATCGCACGATGAAGTTGCTGTTCAGGTCGGCCTCCCAGGCCACGGCACAGGGACAGCTCTAAGAGCAAGTAGCAGAAAACTATCACAAGTGCAATGATGCTTGCAAAACACTGGGCCTGTGCCAGCTCTGTGCTGGGCTCGGGGAATGAGAAGAGACCACAGCACTGCCCTCAAAGATCTTAGAGTCTGCGGAGGAGTCTTTGGTCTATGGAGGAGGTTTTCACTTGGCCAAGGGACTGAGTGACCTGCCAACTGCAAGGTATAAAGGATTCTCTTTTGGAAAGCTCAGGGTTGGCCTGAGGTATGCCTCAAAGGGCCACCTGAATTGACATGCCTCACATGAGCCATTTACAGTGCTTGGAAAAATTCCCAAGGTTGACCCTTTTTCCTTGAGAGATGTATAATTCTCTGCTATCAAATGTTTCCTAAATACAATTTTATTGATCGGGAGGCTGAGATAGGACGATCGCAGGTTAGAGACTAGCCTCAGTCACTTAGCTAGACCCTCAGCCACTTGGTGAGACCCTGTTTCGAGTAAAAATAATTTGAAAAAATAGGGCTGGGAGTATATCTCAGAAGCAGAACATCCCTGGGTTCAATCCCCAGTACCAAAAAAAAATTAATTGAAAAAATAGAAGGAAAAGAGAAATCATTCATCATTTCATTCACCAGACAACAGCTCTTGATTGTTCAGTATAACTCTTTCCACTTGTTTTCCCTTGAGCATTTTCTCCATAGTTATGGTTTTGTTGAGTATGGAATTTTGAGTTTTTGTTGACTGTTGCTATATTTTGTTATATTATAATACATCTTGGGTAGAGTTTTTGATGATTGCATAATATTCCGTTGCATGAATGTGAATACCGTTCTTATTATCATTCTACCACTGCTTATATGTTTAGGATATCTTCTGCCTTTTAATAATATTATAGAATGCTATAATGAGTAACTCTAAGAATTTTTACATGGTTTTTGGTTATTTCTTCAGGATGACATCCCCAAGAAAAAGTTATCAGGCAGTAAATAACCTAGCACAGTGTGCCACAGAACAGATACAACTTCAACCCTAACTATTTGCTCACTGGTGAAGATTCATATAAGGCTTTCTCCCAATTACTAACCCCTCCAAGGAGCTTCCTCTAGAATAGCACTAGGATATAATGGAAGACATGTAATTCTAAATGTTGTTGTAACCACATTTGAAAACACAGATGAAATAAGTGAGGTCAATTTTAACCGTAAATTTAATTTAACCAATTTTCCCAAAATATTATTATTTCACACATAATCAATATAAAAACTATTAATGTGATATTTTGCTTTTTTTCATGTAAACCTTTGAAATCTGACATGTATTGTATACTTAAAATGCTTCTCAATTAAAAATATCCACATATCCTGTGCTCAGTCGTCACACATGTGGCTCATAGCTGCTGTACAGGACAGTGTGGATGTAGAGAATGAAATATGCCAGAAATTTTTGCTACTGTTGGCATCTTTGCTTAGTTCCAAGTCTAGCCACCTTGTAATGTGCTCTTGAATCCTCTCACTGGCCCCCTGGACTGACAGTAGGCCACGGCCAGGTGTAACATGACTTCCATATCTGGGCAATTTTACCTGTCTCTCATTCCTACCTTGATGCTAGTGAATCACAGATCTTCTCTCCATGCCAGTTTCTTTGATGCTCATTTATTCAGAAATATTTACTGGGCTCTTCCTATGTGTTAAAGCCTGTGCCCATCCCTAGGGATGCAGGTGAACTAATGTCAAATTTAATTATAGAACTTGTCCGTATTCTCAGGGTCCAGTGGAGGAGATAGATTTTAATCAAATCATTGCACAGGTATGTAATTTCAAACTGTGATAAATGCTAGGAGGGAAATGTGCATTTAAAACTGCTAAGCCCTGGGTCATGGCTTGAGTAGCTTGTCCCTGGAAGTGTTTAGTAGAGGTGGTCGAAGGCTGTCTTGGATAACATTGATACAACAGAAGTGGGTTGAATAAGATGACCATAAGGTCCCTTCTGGTCCCAAGTGTCTATTTGCTATATGTGGAAAGCTTCCAAGGGAGACAGCAGCTCACCAGTTCCTGTGTCTGTGGCCTGGTTCATCTATTGATGTTTATCTTCTCCAGAAAGACTTCAGGCCAGCTGGAAGATCAACAGCAATGAGGAAGTGGAGGGCGACTCATTCACTCTTCCTTCATTCAATCATGTGTCTATGCATTGATTCTTATTGAGTATACTGTGGGGCAGGTGTCAGGCACTGCCCTGAACATTCAGAAAAGCAAAGACAGCCATCTCTTTGGCCAGACAGGCTACACTGCCAACTGGGCACACTTTCCCAGAGAAGATAACAATTCAAGGAGGAAAAATCAATGCTAATAGAACTTCTTTTCGGGTTTGGAAAATGACATCGTCCGCAACAGCCAATGCTTCGAGCCCGCGGCTGGGCAGGGAGCGTGAGCCCTGGATGGACTCAGTCTTGTGAGTTTCTCAAACGTGGCCAGATCAATAAATGAGAGACAGCGATGAAGGTGCCGGCGGAGGGAGGCTGGGCTCAAGGGGCAAATGGCACCATTCCTCTTCTACCCCCTGAAACACCACCAGGACCTCCCTACAGCCTGCGGTCCCTGGGGACAGGGTAATTTCAGCTGCACTTGATATAACCTATACATCACTGTCTTCTCGACCAGCTCTCAAATTAAACTCTGATGTATAAAGTTAAACAAAAATGAGATAAAAATTGGCAGAGGTTGAAGAGGGTCAAAGTAGTCAAAACACAAGGTAGACTATTGCTCCTTTTGATTTATGTTATTCTGTACACTTAGAAAAAAATAAAATTATAAATCTCCCTGAGACTTTTTCATTGAGAATGAGGCATTACTAATTTATTTTCAATAGACTCCCAGGTTTCCCAAAAGGGAGGAGTGCTATGGCTATTGTTTCTAGGGATGATGCCATGTTTTGACCTAAAACATGGACTGGGATGATGTGAAAGTATCTTGCAAAATTAATAACTTTGGGAATCAGCATTAATGCTGCTGCTGCCTTGCACTGCTCGTGTCACAGAGCACAGTATCTGCTCTTCTTCATTTTATTATTTAATGCTCACAAATCCTTAAGGAGCAAAATGCACAGAATTCATTGCCCCCCTGTGATAGTTGAGAAAACTGTGGCTTAAAGAAACCTCATGCCTTCAATGAGTATTAGAGACACAGAAATGAATAAGACAAAGGCCCTCTGTTAGAAAGCTTGCCCTCCAATGCGAGAGAAAAATAATCAAGTAAAATGACCGAAAATCAAGTATGATCATAGGTAGAAGTAACTGCTATGAAGAGAATGAAGTAGACTAGGGAAATAGAGGAATGGAGGTATAGAAATCCAATGGAGGGCTTCCACAACGGGAGTGACATGACCAGGTTTGCATTTTTTAAAGAGTGTAAAGACTATTGCATGGAGAATTAACTTAGGGGATCAATCAAGGGCAAGATCAGGGAGATAGGTAAGGGGGCCATGCCTATTATTGAGACCAGACAAACATGCGGTGGCCCGGGCCAGGGTGGTGGAGTGGTGGTGGGGTGAATAGCTAAGATCTAATCTGAAGACAAGGTATCTCAAAAGAACCTCTGGTTTATAGTCCAGCGTTCTTTCCACAGCACAAAGCTACCTGCAGCCATATCTTGACATCAGTGCGCTCAGACCCTGGGCAGGCTGGGGCAAGTAGAGACAGGGGGGTTATCTGGTGAGATGTAATGGCACAGCAGGAAGCAGGGGTTCCAGAGAGAAGGACACCTGGTCCTGGTGTGTGAGTGTGTGTGTGTGTGTGTGTGTGTATGTGTACATGGTTGTGTGTGTGGTTGTGTGTATGTATGTGTGGTGTGTGTATATAGTTGTGTATATATATGATGTGTATGTATGTGTGGTATGTGTATGTGGTTGTGTATGGATATGTATGTGTGTGTGGTGTATATGTGTGCAGTGTGTGTGTGTGTTGTATAGGTGTGCAGTGTGTGTGTGTACGTGGTGTGTATGTGTGTGTGGTTGTCTATGTATGCATGTGTGATATGTGCCTGTGGTTGTGTATGTGTGTGTGTGGTGTATATGTGTGCGGTGTGTGTGTGTGTGTGTGTGCGGTGTGTGTGATGTGTATGTGATGTGTATGTATGTATGATTTCTGTGTGTGTTGTCCATTTACCTCTGCTCCACCCTCAAGCTCTCCTAATGGATTTTGTCTCTGCCACTCTTTCAAGACCATGGTCCATGTCTCCACTGCCCAGCCCAAGACCATCAGAGTCCCTGCATGACAGATGGACCACATATCTGAGTTTCCTGATAACAGTGATTCCTAGGTAGGTGCTTGAAGCCTACTTGCTTGTCACCATGGGGTGGATTTCTACACTGAGTGGCCTCTGCCCAAGATGTTTGCATGGCTGTGAAGAACCAGTCCTCAATCCGTTTTCTGATGTAACCACAGCTGCTGCAGGGTCTGCCTCATCTAAGAAGCAGGATGGGTATAGATGTGAGGTGTTGTGGGTAGAGTGTAGACCTGAATCCTGCAATCACCTCTGTCTACTGATCTGTATGAGGTTGGCCGGTACCCACACGTCACTATGTTCTCATGGGACATCCTGTGCTGGGTTGGAGGGGAGGATGAGAACTACGGGGACAGATCTGCCCAAATCATACTCTTATTGTGGACACAGGTAGATGACATCTCTCATTCTCATTTGCAATTTGTTGTGAGCATTCAACTAAGTTTGTGAGATGAAATGTGAGCAGGGGTGACATGTTCTGCCACTAGGTTTTACCCATAAAAAGACTTTTGGAACTACTCCTCCATGTTCTCTCTCCTTCCACCAGTTGGATGCAGACGAAGACGAAGATATAGGGTAAATTAAAGCCACATATTAAAGGGAGCCTGGACCCCAAAATGGCATTATGGACCTACACACCCACCAACAAATGCCATGTGAGCAAGAAATAAATATCTTCTGTATTGAAACATTGCATGTTGTATCTATTTGTTATAGCAGCTTCGCTTACCCTACAGTCTCTGATCTCAGGGAGGTTGCGATCACATTAAGAAGATAAGATTCAGGGACATGTTTCTGGAACAATGGTATGTGACTTAGAGGAAGAGGTGGGTTAGATGAAGAGGTGGGTTAGATGAAGGGCTTGGGCTTTCAGGTCTGAAGTCACAGGCTTTAGGTTCCTGGGCATGTGAATTTCCCATCTAATCCTTTTTCTGGAAAAAATGCATAAGAGTCCGATGGGAGGGAAGATATTTCTATCAATGGACACATTATAGCCAAGGGTTCACAAATAGGGCTTGGGGCAAATAAAGATGAGACCAATCAGGTCAATACTCCATCAAAAGGGAAAAAAGAAAGTGCTCCCTAAATACCTGCTAACTTTGGCTGCACAGAGACGAAGTTAAGGATTAGAATTCCGTAACTTCTCTCTATCTTCCTCTCTGACTTGACACACCTGTAAAGTTCCCAGGAGAGGGGGCCCCTGAGTCAGGGTATATGGGATATTGACAATGGTCTGCTTCTTCTCTTCAGGGCTAGCCCGCCCCCCCCCCCATTGTCTCTACTTTAAGCAGTAAGTCATCTCAGACTTAAAGTCTTGACTAGAAAAGCCTCAGAGGCATTTAGAGTGGTCTCCCCCTTATTGGGAAAGGCAACCACCCATGCCACTGGTTCTTTTGTGGTTGGAAACTACACCCCCTTCTCCCCCATATGCAGGCACCCTAACTGCATCCTAACAAATGGTACTTCTCTGCCCCATTCCCGACAAGCACGATGGAGCAGGCATCTAAAGATGTGGCTTCTAGTTCCAGCCCTCGATTTTAATACTGGTACAACCTCAGCCCTCTTACTCATCTTCTCTTCTCCCATTCTTTCATGACTGTTTTGTTAAATTGATATTCAGGGTTCATTATGTAAAACTGTTCACTGCTGAGTCAAGTAGTATACTAGGGTGCTCTGAATTGTGACCATTTTTGTTTTGTTTACCCTAAAGCCAATAATGGACGCCTTTCCATTTGCTTGGTGTCTTGGTCAGGGTTCACTAGACTAACAGAATTCACAGAATGAGTATATGGAAAAAGGGATTTATCAGATGGGCTTACAGTTTGAAGCAATGTAGTCCCAAGTTCTGACAGCACGTGGAGAGTCAGAGGAACCAGTAGCTGGTCGAGCGGTCTAAGAGCTGGAGTCTTAGGATCGGAGCAACCACTAATTCAGTCCCAGTCCAAGATGTGAAGATCAGGAAGCTCTTCAGAGAAACGATGGTGAAGTTTCAGTTCGAAGGGCTGGAGGCCGACGATCTCAGACGAGAGCAGAAGATCAAGAAGCTCTTCAGAG